>WURT03375744.1:0-23540 GCA_009936505.3 Holothuria glaberrima | reverse complement strand
TTTTTGGACTTGCTATTTGGAGTTGCACCCCAAGATCCCGTACCAAGCCTTCGTTACTACGATTGGCCCAAATATCCGACAATATATAGCCAACTGGTAAGTTGGAATATCTAAAATTGATACAGATACATATCAAACTGGTAAGATATATGGTCAAAAATTGTGATAATTTGTATCAATATGAAAATAAGCCTAGTATGTCGTCAGGACAACACGTACCAGGTTTTTCTAAGTGAACGATTGGAAAGGCTATATAAGACTGAAAACATTGCTGAGAGAGGGAAAGATGTGTACACCAAAATAATTAGGATATTGGTTTCATTGAGCTATTCCAGTGTACAAACCATTGTTGTTAGAAGTGTTCTGCCAGCAATTGCTACCTTTCAGTCTGAAAAAAGTAACATCTCCCTCTCTTGCTTGTAAGAATATTAGTCCTTTTCAAGCTAGTATGCACGATGCCTCCCTTTGAGAGAATCCGTACTAATTTTTGAGAAAGTTTTTACAAAATTGTAAAGTTCATTCCATACCAGAAGTGAAAAAAGTTAGGACAAAGATTGCACAGTTACTTGTAGTGATAGATCGGCGTAATTAGCAACCCATACACTAATTGCACCAAAGCAGCAGCTCTTTTGATGTTTCAGCACAAGGCCGGTGAGATCAAAAGGAGTTGGGGCTGGAGATACAGCCCGGGATAATTTGGAATTTGTATCAATTATTATTACAGAAAGTATTAATAATTTCGTCTTAAAATGCCCAACTCCAATATTTAAAATGTTCAGTGCCCTCTCCCTACCTTTCATTGGTCCTGGATTTTCATTAAAATGACTGTTTACTCCACAACACGAAAAGGAAGCATAACAGATCACGATTGAGCAGCTCTGAGTGTTAACTTCAAAGAGATTTATACGCCTTCCCACAAGAAGATAGGTACTCAATTAATATTAAAAGAACACGCAATTATAATACAGAGATAAATATACATATATCACGCCACAGCAAAACTTTACACTAGGATCTGCTCTTTGCTCACAGTGCTATTTCATCTTGCATTTTGCAGAGTTACCGGTACTGAAACTGGATGGCTTTTTTCAATTCCATGCAATCCTAAAAATTTTCGATCGATTGTTATTTATTTGGTTGACATGTCTCACGAATATCATGTATCAAATAAAACCCCCTTAACAAACTGTTAAGAAAATCCAGTGTTTGGTGCTACCTGAAACTATCGCGCTTTATCCATAAAACTTTCTTTAATCAAATTGTAAAGTTATGAGACAGCTTTAGTATCATCAGTGAGCTAATACTTGGGTCCAGACCCTGTTATTCACCCAAGAGACATCTCACCCTGTTTCATTGAACTTTTTGAGAAGCACCTTGCAGACGAAATATATCTCTATTCGTTACCACCTCTGAATGATGCGTATTATATATATATATATATATATATATATATAGGTCAATAAAGGTAGTAATAAGTGCTAAAATTTTGCGTAAAATTCCACGACATTTCGAGTATAAACTCTTCATCAGGTGGCAAAATGCAACTGAACAACAATCAAATAGAAGTAGAGAAAGCCCATATTGAAAAACGGAACGCCAAAACAGATCGGTTGGTAAATTGAAAAATGACACGAACAGATCGGTTGAAAAAAAATGAAAAATGACACGCTGTAAAAACAGCGATATGAGGGCTGAGTGAAACTGGTAAAAAGTAAGTTCAAAAGGAGGCAAGTTAAAAAAGGTCCATTCTAACGTTAAGACGTGTGGGGAGAGGGTTCCGAGCTTCGTGATCAGCAGGTTTCCGGCAGTCAGGCGGTCGCAGTCCGAACCTGTGCACATTATGGCTGCGGTAACTGCTAGGTCCTTTTTCGAACACGGTGTTTAGGGATTGAAATGTGTAGCTACCGGATAACCTTGAAGGTTCTGTTTGATGGACTTGAGGTGTTCAGTTACTCGGTCAGCGAGGAGACGTTTGGTCTCCCCACATACAGACAGTTACAACGTCCACAAACTGAAATGTAAACCACATTAGTGGAAGCACAAATAAAGTGTTGGTTAACAGTAAATCTGATACCGTTGGGACCCAAAATGTTGATGAGGGTGTTTTTGCCAACTACTGGGCATGTGTTGTATCTACTGCGATTACAGGGGAATGTTCCTGGGGGGTTTTCTCATCCACTACAACCCACAGAAAACACTCCACATGATGAAGAGTTTATACTCGAAACGTCGTGGAATTTTCCGCAAACGTTTAGCACTTGTTACTACCTTTATCGACCTACACATTTCTATAGGGCTCCGCGGCATTTCCAACTTATATATATATATATATATATGTATATATATATATACAAAGTTTTATGTGTTACTGTTCTTTAATCTTACATTGGTTGTAAGTTGCTATACCTGCCCCTTACATCTTCAAAGCAAACGACTAATCACTAGGATAATATATAACCTCTAAGAAAGCCAAATAACCTCTAGAAAGCAGAATTTGTTCTTTACTTTTTTACAGCATCTCGGTAGTCAATACAAGAATCACAAGAACAATAGAGCGGCGTGCCTCCACAAAAATTAAATGCAGAGCAGCAATAATTTTCCGAGTTAGGATCGCATATAGCTGGTTCACCATTCGGAGCAAGAAAGCCCTGACCACACATTCCGTCTTCTCTAATGAACATATCTAAAGTAAAAAGGATGAGGAAACAAAGGTTAATATTAATACGTTGAAGTAAGTTTTGTAATAAAATATGTCTTTCATCTATCTTTCCGTCGAATATCACAGCTTTGATTCATTTATTTGACCTAGTGAACATCTACCTTTACTGCTTAGGGAGAGATTTAAGTAAGGTTTTATCCTATCATTCTTCGAATCATTCATTAAATTGTTCAGAAATCAAGGTAGAATTTCTTTGTCTGCTCGTCTTGATATAAAGGAGCTCTGAGATATAATATAGATTATTGATTTTACAGTCTCTTCAAGAAACAGCTTTTCACAATGATATAATTCTAACGTAGTAAATATTAAAGCTTACGACCTTCGGAGAATTCATTGTCTTGACAAAGAAATTCGGACAATCATGCAAAGTGTAACTTTTGTCAGGAAGTATACAGCAAACAAAAGCATTTTATTCAAAGTTTCAAACCTAGCAATGATTTTGTTTCTTTGTAAGTAACTGGCTTTGTAATAAAGTGTTCTAATAGAATGAATTCGCCATAGGTATATAATGTATCAGTAGCCCATTGCTTAGCAACATGAAGCTCTTGAAACTTTTCAAATCCTTTCGAATAGCAAACTTAATAATTCGTGGCTTCATATCAAGTCAGTATAAAGTACATTGAAGTGAAGTAAAGCATGTGATAAAATGAACGAAATAGAGAGTTGGTATTTGGACATCCCCTCAAACAGATGCAGTCAAGTAGTCTACACTAATTTGTTTTAGTTTGTGCCTAATTATTTTAAATGATATCCATGGAATATCCACAATGCAGCGTCTACAGTGTATATTTTATTCCATGTTTCCTTAGAGAGGATGAGATATGGTAGTTAATATTTACTTGAGCTATACAGTAGTGCAAGTTGTTACAGCAACTGCTGCCATGGTAATGGTCAAATTTCATTTATAATAGTACTCTCTGGCAATGTTCTTGAACAAGGACGATGTCCAGACAGGGAGGTGATACCACCTCCCTGGTCTCTACATATGTGTCACTGTGTTAAGCAAGAGTGTGTAAGCAGGGAGGTGATATTAGTTGATATCACCTCCCTGGTGTAAGTTGTTGTAGATGGGTGGGGATCGGCATGCATGTCCAATATTTTTGCAAGGATTTCCCCGAAACAGCTTGCTCGATTTTTTTGCAGACTTGATGGGGAAGTATAATTCAAAGTTGAAATTTTGGGGTCTCGTTGACTTCCTGGAGCAAAGATCAAATGTCAGAATTCGAAGGTCAAATTTTTGGGAAATCCTTTTTTTTTTGTTTGATATAAATCCAAGGGAAGTACATACTGATATGAAACTTTACATGAAATGTCAAGTATTATGTAAATACGTGGTTGCTATGTACACCGAGTTCAAAAGTCAGATGGGGTAAGCGTCAAACTCATAATTTAAGCGAAATGTTACGGCTAGACCAATTTTCTTACAAAATGATGGAACATACCGAGGGTGTGTTTTCTTTTAGTTATTCGTCTCAGGAGAGGTATAGTACTATTACTAATCGAAGCCTACAGCTTCGATTGTAGGGATTGCTTTCGTTGTTGGGTGCTTTTTCGACTACTTATGCGGCGCGGTGTACCTGCTTGTGCACATGCGTTCAACATGAACGTATTGGCATAGCGAACAGTTACGCATGCTAAAGAGGGGAAGTGTTGTTTCCTACCTGCTTATGTGGCTCGGTATACGTATTCATGGACACAAGTTCAACATGAACGTATTGGCACAGCGAACTTTTACGCATGCGAAATGGTAAATTTTTCAAAATTCATCCGTTATCAAGCATACACGTTCAACATGGACGTATCGGCATGGGAACAGGTACGCATGCGAAACGCATGCTGCTTGGCCTACCTGTTCTTCAATAGAGGCTGACTTCCCTCTCTTGCAGGTAGCACACCACCAATTATTCCTCCATTGACTTACACACTAATATGGGTCCGTTTCGTGGCCCCTTGACCCTTGTAAAAGTTTTCAATGGGCACAAGCTACCCCTCATATGAAAGTTGACGATTCCAAAACGATTTCAAATTTGTGTACCATGACCGTTGAGATTTTGAGCTAGAAGGGCCTGGATAAAAGAATAGTGGTTTCTGTTTTTTCTTTTTTTTTTGCTCATTCAAAATGGCGTTTTGCATCGCGGAAGGATATATTGCAAAACAGTGCCTGAAATACCTTCAATTTTCTTTATTTTTACAGAATGAGTACTTCAACTACTTTTCTACCACATACACATCACAAATTGAACACATCACTTCCTTAACATGGTCTAATCTGTCCCCCAAAAAGTTTTTCTAGGGTGTTAAATTCGTAGGGTAACCTCCTCCGCTGGGATTCCCCTTGAATTAGTGGTGTGCTACCTAAAGGAAATGGCAAAGTTGGACTTCAGCCTTCAAATTCTGCTAGTTGACCCCTGCTGTCTTCCTGACCATGAGTTAAAACCCTTTTCTGTATTTTACACCCCAACCTTGGCTCAAAACTACATGGAAAAGTTGTATACAGACCCAATATTACTGCATATTGTGGCCCTACTATACCTCATTTCCAGAGCTTTATGTGCTACATGTCCTTCTGTTTTAAGTCATTTCAAGCCTCATTTCATTCTTCCACAAGTTTAGTTAAGATTTATAAACACTGATTTAATTCTCCAATCCCCTTTGAGATACAAAAATCATATTAAAGTACTTTTTTGTCAAAATGTAATGCAAATTAAGTCTCTTTGGGCTCTTCTGTCCTATCACTGATTGCATATTTTAGTATTGTGATAACAGACCTGCTTACATTTAAGGGCTTTAATGCCCTTGGAATCAATGACAACGACTTTGCATTTAAGTTTGAGTTAATTCCTATGAATACATAAAGTTGTTGCTCTTTTTTGAAAATTTCTAAGTACCTGCAGCTACTCCACAGGGACCACAAAATCCTACACAAAGCTATCAAGCCAAAGCAAAATATAACAAAAAATAACTTCACATTGTAAACATAAAAAATATCATCAAATCAGTTTAGAAGCCTAGATGAAGGGATTTTTGTAGACCAATTATCTTTTAAAAACAGCCAAAAGGTGCAACTGGCATTCGGATAATACTAAGGCACTCAAACCACTTATTTGGGGGAAGAATAACATGTACTTCTGTTCATTCTGTTTTACTAATTCTGGCCTACCAAACTCTCTTTGGCACTTACTAAAGCAAAAATATGGTTTCAAACTTTCAATGCATCCATATGTGTACACTGTAATGTAAAATATTCCAAAAAATTATCTCAGTTGCACCACTGAGTTCCTTGAATATTTTGATGAAATAAAACTGTATGATACTTTTACATCGCAATTCCCCCCCCCCCCTTCACTTTTAGTGTAGGCAGTGTATACTGCTACAGTGCTACAGTCTGGGCTGACATCATTACTGGCCACAAAAGTGACAAAACCCTCCACATAAACTAGTTATGTGTAAGAATGTGTTCACTTCCTTTTTATATGCTCTTCCTTAAAAGAACAACTCCATTTCATATCCTAATTTTGCAAACAGCATCATTAAGAAAGGAGTTTCCATGCTTTAAAATACTGTCAAAATCACCTGGCTTCTGCATTACTGTAGCCTAACTTGGGTACAGACTACCCATTTGTCTATTGAAAAAATGGCCAATGAACAAGCCTTTAAACGTTTAACAGTAGATCTGGTTCCAGCAAAGAAGAAAATTGAGGTACTGACAAATAAATGGTACATACAATTCAGTTAAGGCCTGCATCCCTTGTTCTAAAGATAACCGTGACATGTCCAGTGAGATCACAAATGCAGCAACACGTTCGTCCACACAATACATGCTACCAGTGAATTAATTCGCAGATTAGGTCCCTGTAATCTCTTAAAGAGAGAGACGTAAGGCCCACAAAGTCATCAGATGTTTCAATATCACTTACTTGAGCTGAAAGCTACACAAAATATTCACTAATATACCCGTACCCCCTAATACAGCAAAATTTCGAAAGACGGGAATTTGGCCCCCAAAAACTACTCAAGCGTGTAATTGACGCTTTCATATGCATACATAGTGTTACCTACACAGGCTGGCTCTGAAATACCTGTTTTCTACAAAAATTGCCAATTTTCATTTCTTTTGAAATATTTCCTTTAGGTAGCACACCACCAATTATTCCTCCATTGACTTACACACTACTTTGGGTCCGTTCCGTGGCCCCTAGACCCTTGTAGGTTTTTCACAATGATTTCAAATTTGTGTACCATGACCGTTGAGATTTTGAGCCAGAAGAGCCTGTATAATAGAGTGGTGGTTCCTGTTTTTTTTTTTACTCAGTCAAATGCCGTTTTGCGTAATATATATATATATATTGCAAAAAAGTGCCTAAAATACCTTCAATTTTCTTTATTTTTACCAAATGGGTACTTGAACTACTTTCCTACCATTCACATCACAAATTGAACACATCTCTTCCTTAATATGGTCTAATCTGTCCCCCAAAAATTTTTCTAGGGTGTTAAATTCGTAGGGTAACCTCCTCGCTGGTATTCCCCTTGAATTAGTGGTGTGCTACCTGCAGTTTACTACGCCGTGCTCGAACGATTTACGGAATGTTACGCAGTCGTCGTGCATAAGTCAACATGGAGACTGTTTAGCTCAATTCGAACCATCTCATTTTTATTATTGATCGAGTGGTTAATTATTATAACTTAAAACAAGTTTTCAAAACTTCTATATAAACGATCAAAAAAGTGCATTTTTCTAGTCCCTGCACCCGTTGGAGACTCGTTAACGTTTACCAAGAGTACCACGGGTAAATATACATAAACTTATACATGTAACAGAAGTTGTCGAGACATGTACGTGACATGTCCGGGTAAGACGATAGTGCAAGTGCAACACGGTGTGTATACCGTACCTTGCAACATACCAAGACAGTCCTACCTAGTATAGTCCCACCTACAGTCAATAAAATTAGCCAAAGGTAATTAAAAGTTTCTCGTTCTTTTAATATGCAGTGCTGCATCGATCTGGTCTAGCTGAACACGTGTTTCGCAGAATGAAGAATAAAGTTAACCAGATGTCAGGCACCAGGTGCTATATCTCGGAAAATTCGGCTTAATAAATTTACAAATATACGAATATCGGAAACATGTAGGCCTATTAGTGTTTGGAATGTTTAGCAAGGGTCTTCTGTGATTGATCATTAAAATCAATACCAGACTATAGGCTAGACAAAACATTGCAATCGAATACGCAAAGCTTCGATGAGTCAAATGTTGAGACGAGAAAGTAAAGGTTGTTGGTTTTGAACTTAAGGTATTCCCAACACAACGCATGGATCTAAGATCGAGACAAATTCTTCGTTCTTGAATTTTGATTGATGATATAATCCTTCATTTTCGAATCTCAAAGTTTTCTCGTATTCTCTAATCGTCACCCCTCACCATAAACTGAATGATTTTACTGATTTTAATGCTCAAATGACTTCTTGAAACGTACGTGTGGGATTCTATAAGAATAAATTAAGCTATCAGAACAATGCATAAAAAAGACTGCCTAATACATCAAAAAATATTCGTTTTGCAGATCAGCGCATGTGGGGCGATCTGATCATTTTTAAATTGACTCAATCTTAACTGGGAATTTTAAATGATGACCAACCGTGAAGAAGCGATTCTCTTTCACGTTTGAATGCTTGCCTTCAGCCACGAATATTTTTATGACACTTTGAAAAAGATATGACCAGCGATCAGCATCACTGAAGTTGCAGAAGGCGAGTCGAGTAGCGCTTATTCCAGTAGGCCGCGGGCGGGAGGAGCCGGCCGGGGAGCTGGCAGAAAGCCTGTTTGATGATTTAGCAACGAGATATTTTTACGCGGGCGATTTCGGTTGGGAAACTTTGAATGTTCTAGGCTATGCTTTAATTTTGAGAGATCAAATCGAATGCTGAGTGTTCTAAGTAGCCAAAATTACGACTTTGAGTTTTGGAGGGAAAATTGGGGACCTTCCTTCCACCGTCAATGTAAAATGAATGAATCCATGTCCATCGTTAAAGCAAAAACTCAGTATGTGTAAGTAGGCCTACTGTGCAGTGTGCTGGTCAGATAAGGGTATTTACGATGGCTCTAGAGAAATGCAGCAGACCAACGTTTGCGTTCTTCGTTGTTATACAATATTGTTCAGATGGTGGCCAAGACATTGTACAAGTACTACAGTACTTGGCTTTAGTGAGTACAGGCAGTACTTCCGAGGCGATGATTTACTAATCGAATGTTATTGTTTATTCAAAAATGCAACATGCATTTCACTGTGAACCCACCGTAGAGAAAAATCGGGTTCAACTCGAAAATTGCTCTAGACAATAACAGACACTCGCCGATTAAGTTTATTCTTAAAACCCTGATCACTTTAAATTTCTGTATATAATTCAAAGGGTCCCTTGCATGACGGAATTTTAGTTTATAAACGTTCTGCAGTTTGTAACATCTCTTCTGCAAAATCCAAGTCTGTAGTCTACAAAATAGTAGATCCCTGTTTCGAAGCCCGGGCTTAACGTTTGGGTTTGGATTTTTACATAGCCTGGAAAGTAGAACAGGCCTGAAGTTGCCAACAGTAGCCTTGGTAACGTAAATTATTTAGCTTGGTCCAAATTAAAAAGTAAAGTAAGACAATAAAAGGTTCCACATGAGAAATAGCCCCATCATATGCCACATTGAGACAGCTTACATATGCCCCTCCCTAAATTAAAAGACTGAGTTATTCTGAATCAGAATTTGTCCCTCCTTTCCGTCACATTACAACACTTTCGAGAACATAAATTACTTGTATCAGGTTTTGTAGAAGATACCTCGCTTTGCGGAAGAACTTACGATATCATAACTACAGAGTTTTGCTCAAAACAGTCCCATTTTGACACTCACTCAGGCTATTGGGTGTACTTAAAGATGCTTGAGTTGTTGCCTTGCTAGTTTGATAAGAAGTTGTAGTTGCGTCGTTAGTTTGATGAGTGGTAGTTGCGTCGGTAGTTTGATGAGTGGTAGTTGCGTCGGTAGTTTGATGAGTGGTAGTTGCGTCGGTAGTTTGATGAACAGTGGAACTTTTGGTACTTTGATAAAGAGTAGTTCTTGCCTCTGGTGGTACTTCTTGAAAAGTGGGAAATCTAACGTCAGAGTCGTCTCGCCTTTGAGCGAAATGATACCCTTTATCTTTTTGATGAAAGAAATACGAAAACGCGAACAAAATTTAACGTGTAAATCAAAGGTTTGCTGAGCCTAAGCACATTATAATGCTTATACAAAAATTTTAAATAAAAGAAAAAGAAAGAGGTGAAACAATTTAAAGAGTAGCAGAATTCTTCTTGAATCGTTTCCCTCTGTACATTTTGCTGAGGGCAATTATTTCTCAAATGTATACCTGACTTCAGCAGGGACAGAACACCTTTATTAAGTTTCAATGAAAAAGTAATATCAGTATAAAACAACCAAAAGTATGCATGCAAATGCTCGTAAATCAGTTCGAGAATATTTAAAATGCCTTCATGTCTGGATGTTAATCTTTGACGCTTGCTGCGCTTACTTCAAGTTAAAAATGTTGATCTTTTTTTTTTTTTTGCTTGAAATGTATATCTTATTTGAGTTAAAAATCCATATTGGACTGTGTAGAGGTAAAATATCAAAATGGGCCAGGGTTCCAGAATGGAGACAAATACCTAGTATATACCGAAATAACACAGGAAAAGCAGTAAGGTGCATATATTTGTAAATCATTCGGTAAAAACACTTTAAAATGAACTTATTCTGGGCACGCTACTAGTACTAAAGAAGACTCATCATGTACCAAAATAATCCTTTGGACTAGGATAAGCATCAAGCACTAGCGGGGCAACAGGGGCACGTGCCCCCCACATTTTGCCCCCCCCCCCAAATTTGGGAATAATATATACCTTAGGTTTTCCGGTACTGTGTCAAGTGTTCCTAAACTATACTATAGGGCCCCCACACAATTGCGTTCCCCGGGCCCCCACACGCTTAGTCCGGCCCTGGCATCAAGTCATACTAGCAAAATTCATTTGAACTTTAATTACAGTCCTCAAGATGTGCTTACACACGTTGGGGCATGTTACTCTAGTCATTTTAACAGACAAAATAAAGGGGGAAGAAGCCACAAATACACTAAACATTTTCTGCTGCTATTTTGAAATGGCGTTACTCAAATGTCGATGAGATAGGACTCGGTGAGTGTAGACAAAAGAATCTTGCTAAGTCTTTGGCAGATTTTCTCAGGTGGTGGAGGGTGGTGGTGTTGAACCAACATTCGTAGGATTGATGGAAGTCCCTTATATTAAATTTGTGAATATTTAAAAGTCCATAAATAGAAATTTGATGACGCATTTTGTCTAACTTTTGAAGAATAGGTATTTAAAAACTTAAATATTTTATTGAAAAAGTATGATGTATTTTGCAGAGTGGAGAAAAAGGGGTTCCTTCTTTAAAAATTTGAAGCGGAATCATACTTAAGCGCCAGCATTCAAAGCCGCACCCCGAACACCAGCTTACTACCCCTCTTAATTATTGAAATCTCAGTCCCAGGACATTATCCCAAGTCCCTCTGTGAAAGAGTTATTGCATATCGTAAACATTCGTGAGGAAACAGGGCCGTTCAACCTCATCTAACTAACAAATCTATACTTCTTTACGTATTCTCTGTTATGAAATTGGCTTAGTGAAAACAATTTTCACAAGCGTTCAAGCGCACAATATACCACATTGAAACATAATGGTATGAAATTTTAACTTATATTGATTTCATGTTTTTCAAGGCCCAAAGGAAACATTAATAGGAAAGATATTCTACCGAGAATTTCACCAAGAAGTCCACCAATAGTAATACCAGCGCCATGTAATGTTATCCGTTGTTGATCGGTACCTTCACCTTCAGGAGGCCAGCAACTTATCTTCTTGAACACACTCGTCAGGGAATCTTTTCTCTCGTAGACATAGCATTTACTCGAACCTAACCACAAAGGAAAGACAACTTTACAATAACAAAACGAGCAGGGAATCCATATAGTTGGGCATATCATCTTTTAGACCCACTTCGATGTTAGTGATAAACTCTTTTAAGAACAGCTACTGCAACTTGAGAAAATGTGGACTCATTTCAGGCATATGTGTCAATGTAGTTTTTTATGTAGTATTTCTACTACAACAATTATGCCTCCAAAAATGTTGCGTAAATGGTAGGTCAATTCAAAATTTCACAGATGTAGAAGGACAGCTTAACATACACGTAACAATTAAATTCGACCAATCCATACATATTTTTTAATATTTTGATTAAACAAAAACCAGCATGCCAGAATTAATACTTCCCCAGACATGAATTAAAGCAAGCCGATCACATGAAAGTTAGTTAAGATATTTAACTCCTCTTACAGAAAACCAGGTGCAGTTAATCTGATGAAGTCTTCAATACGTGCTAACTCCTCCCGTATAATGCATTGCTAGCGACTGAGTAACTTTTATGAATATATCGATGTATGGTTATATATGGTGTCAAATTGCTGATAAAAAGAGTGATACAATTTCTGTGCAAGATTACATCTGTCCCTTTGAAGTTTTTACAGATTTTATATTTATCAACTGCTGAGACATGCAATGAAAATATTTGGTTGAATGATGCATATCGTATGCACTAAAATCTCCACATATGTAAACCCTGGTGGTACTCCCAAAGCACTGGACCTGTCTCACGCCTGCTCTACTTTTTACTCTGCTGCAGCTTATTAGTCAGCCATTACACATTACACTGGGTACAAAGAGTTTTCATGTGCACAATAACTGTAACGTGGCTAACAAAGCTATAAATGACACAGACCTTATGCTTATGACGTTACAGAGGAGAAAGAGCTCCCTCTTTTGGAGGCAAGAGTGTATCATTGCAAGTTACACCAACAAATGCAGAGAGCTGATTTGTCAACCAATCGGATATGCGCATAAGTCTACTACACGCGCGTGCAAAGTCTACTGCAGGCGTGCCATGTGCTTCATTGATTTTCCTCCAAAATGACGTCGCGTGACGTCAATGTATAAGGTCTGTACGCAGCGATAGGTTCCAAGACGATCGGCAGTTAAGGCCTTTTGTGGCAGCCATAAATTTCTCAACACTACTTCAGTTTTGGAGTATCCCGAAACGGCTTTGCAAATTAAAGCTTCACTTTGCTCTGCATTCATAATATTCACATTTTAACAATGTAATTAAAATATAAATGTTTTTTATTTGAGGAGGTCAGTAGACTGAGACACTCATTTTTTTTCTTCAAATGCCACCGTCTCTCTCAATTTGTCCTTAGCAATGTATTTAAAACTTCTACTAGACCAGGGTTTCTGACACTTTTGTAACCGGGCCCACTTTTGGTTGTTGAAACAACCCCTTGACCGCCTCTCACCCTTACGATACAAGTTTTAGCACTTGCTAAGTACTTAACTAAATTTTCATGTGTCGGATGAAAATATATGACAAAATATTGCGATAATATTGAACAATTTTTCTGTTTTCCGGTCCTTCACGGGCTACTAGATGGTGTTCCGTGGTAAACCAGTGAACAGCGGCCCACTCGTTGAAAAATCCTACACTTAACCTTAGAAATCCCTTTTTATTCCCCTTTAAAATCTTTCAAGATGTTTTGGAACATGAATGTGGTATATATCAAGAATTGTTAGGGTTTATGGTATACCATATTTAATTTAGATAGAACGTTTGTCATTTAATTAAACCACATGGTGATATCATGCTTGCTACATCAAACTTAACCCTAGATCCTGCTTTCCTCAGATATTTTGTTAAATATGAAGGAAAATTTATATTTGGTGCAACTTAAAACATTAAACCAAAGGAATATTTTTCCAATTAATTGTATTGAGACATGATTTTCTTATGTTCACATATAAAAATACTTTACATATGTTATTATAACATTTCTCTAAATGGAGGAACGTACAAATAATAAAGAAGTAATCTAAAATAATAACAAAAAAAATGGTAAGAGACTGAAAATAAAAACGATTTAACATTTAATTACCTGTATCCGTTGAACAAATCGACCACGGAATGCAAAGTAATATCGCAAACGATAAGCATATGAAGTATTTCATGCTTTCTGCTGTTGTCTTGAAATTTATTCAAAGGAAACCTGGAAATCGCATAACCGTTCTTGTACTTGGTGTAAGATGAAATCTTTGTAAATGTTCATGTACAGCTTGAAATCTACATGACTAAATATGACAAAACATTACCAGAGAGTAAAAATGCATTAAAACCACTGTACTTATTTATTATCCACGACTGCTGCTTTTTTTTTTATAGCTAAGACAAAAGTAATTGCTCTCACTGCCTTCTGTCAGAACTTTAAGGTCATATGTTATGTATAAATTGTAGCACATTTCAAATTTTAATTTGTTTCTTTCATTGATCTGTTTTATTGATTTGAGTAATTCTGCTTCACTGCTTGATGAAAGAACATAAAGTTCCTCCTACTGCTTTCTTTAAATGACTGTAGAAAGGATTTCAGAGAATTGATTCGGATTTAGTTTTGTGGTTAGATGAATTCTATTGTTGATGAAGGTAGTGTAAAATTACTAATATATAGCTTCGTCGTGCCTAATGTAATGTAGACAATGCAAAAGTCGGTGACGCCTGGAAGTGTAATACACATTGATGGCCAAGGTACTGAAGGGGAGTGATGACATAGCGTGCAGATTGTAACCGTGAAATATTTTGTAGGGGCCAGTTACGCTAAAATCCAGTAGGCCTATGATTACTCTCAATTTTCTAGGAAGCGAAAACTTTTTCAGGGGGGCGCCGATATTTCTTTGCTAAAGTAAACCAATGGTTTCAGCTCATCGCCCCCTTTCACTGTATGGGGTTGGGCAAACGCCCCTCCCATGTCTATAACGTAGTAGTGTGAGGCGCTACCCCACGGATAGGGGTAGAGGGATGATAGTGGTTTCTTGGGCTTTGAAAGACTAATGCTGCTCAGTGGCGGATACAATTTTTTTTAATTTTCTGGGTTTTTTTTTTATTAAATAGCTTTTTTGCATTTTTATTATTATTTGCTATAATAGGCTATCCCCTTTGGACTCCCAATAAAATGTGGAGAATTATTACCCATTTTTCTTAGGTTCGTGGTCGGTAAAACCTTAGAAGTACTCCAAAGAAAGGGTTTTGACTGGGTTCTTTTTTATAACACATCCTGTCAAGAATTCTTAGTTTTAGCTTCAGTGAGACCGCAGGATTAATACAGAACACTTGTAAAGGCCTACTCTCCTCTAGAGTTGATGATTGCAATAAAGATGATTTAACTCGACGACGTGTAGGTTATCATATTTGTCTGTCGCAAATTTCTGCTATTGAAATTCAAAACAGTGTTATGATGGCAAATGTGGACCTCAGATCCAGGTAGAAGACCGGCTTTTTAATTGGCATATATAGGTTTGTAAGGGAATTGAAAGTGTCTCGACGCAGATCCTGATTGCAAGTCCTGTCAAGGAGATCTTGTTCAATGAAAAATGTATGCGCGCTTCGAGCGCATTTGTCACGGTTTGCACTCCATCTCATGACCATTATTAATGGTAATAATACAATGGAGCTTCTCTGATCACGTAATTGTTTTGAAAAACACTGTAGGGGTCTCGTTTCAATATGTGATATTTCAATTTAAATTGTAGCATAATGTGGAAGGTGTAAAGTACATATTTTCTGTTATACATTTTTCAAAAAAAAATACCAACTGCTTCCCGCACAGCTAGTAGCCTATCGTTATAGATGGTGATTGTAAATACACCTACAACGAAAAAGTATTTTGAAACGTACTTGTTAGTCCTTCGCCCCTTTTGCTGTATTTATCAGGGAGGTCCGACATCACCTCCCTGCACCTGCACTCTCCTTTCCTTCCATTTCCCATTGCTGGAAGCTGTTTGTCTGGATTTTCGTTTAAAATTAGTAAAAATACGTTAGTTGTAAAGTACTTGGCGCCTTACTCTGTAGTATCATTCGGATGTCAGGTAATAAGCATCATGTCAGTACCCCATTTAATGTAATTAATCCAGAGCTTCCCGGAGACCTATATGGTGGCCACCAGCTATGGATATCCTTTTGTAATGCGCAATGAAGCAAAGGAAAATTTCGTAACAATCCAAGAATATTTATGTGGACCCAACGCACGTATTTTTGCATAAAAACTTCCCAGAATAGAAAGCAGTAAAGTAACCAGCGGGGCTTAAGGATGTTTGTTGACAACATACCCTTCTCTTATACAACATACTCTTCTCTTTCATCTAACCAAACTTAGAATTTAGTAAATTATGGACATTTTCCAGCAATATATTACCAGTTCCAAAAATATCCCAAAGATGGCACCATTTTGCATCTAAGCAACCTTAAATTAACAAAAATTTCTCCCCTTAGACCCTTCCCCCAGGATGGCCATCACTCATCCACAAGCCATTTTCACCCCCCCCCCCTCTACAGTAAAACCTGGATCCTCCCCTGATGCTACTCAAGGTTTCCTACCCTGAGAAGTAGAAAGTTAAAATTCGCGAGTCGAAAAAAGCATTTTTGAAATCATTTAGATATCCAGCTTCATTTTGCAGTGCAAAAGTTATCTAATATGTTGCAATTGTCACGGTCGGATCCAGGATTTTACAAAACGAAAGGGGGCGAAGTGGACAACTCCGTTAGGGCAATGTTCAAAACTTTCGAGACATTTCTGAAGAATAAAATTGTTTTCCGCAATCTCTTCAAAAAAAAAAAAAAAAACACGGCCATAGGGTTTTTTCGATCTCGGAAGAGGAGGGGGCTGCACCTCAGCACTTTGGCTCATTAGCCCTTGACTTTACCTTTTTTAGAGCGTTTAGCTAGAGGAAAGGCCTTGGAACTGTTTAGCCTCGTTAAAACTTAGTAGGGGAGAGTGGGGCACAGTGAGACATGGGGTACAGTGAAACAAAATTTTGCGGTGATATGTTGAATTATAACACCAACCCTACAGTGTGGTAGACTGTTGTAGAACTACCTTAAAGCTAATTCACCTACCCATACCACCCTTTTCACATGGTGTCCTGGAAAATAGCCAATTTTTCGGCAAAAAGTAATTTCCGGTATGATCCACATGTTATGATAGATACTAATACTGATTAGGAAGACTTTTTACTGTTGGTATAATCCGTGGATAAATTTCCTTCTACTCTTTCTTATTAAGAAATATTTGATTATTATAAAAATTTTCACACGTGGGACACAGGGAACAGTTCATTGTGAACCATATGCATATGCATACAATCATGTTCGCGCTCCTGGCAGCCGGTGCGCATTGTGTGGCATTATGGTGCCTAAGAAAAGGAGAAAGACTAAAGGTTGTGTTGTGACTTCAGGTTGCATTTTAAGCTTAAACGCAACATGAAGTCACAACCTTTAGTCTTTCTCCTTTTCTTTGAAAAAAAATGACAATCAAAAGTGAAAAGGGCAGAAAGATAGCGATTCGCCTATAAACAGTTTGAAGATACGGCTCTTAAATTGGTTCTGAAATAGCGCCGCCTTAGTTATTTTCCTGACGGTGTAACAGCGAGTTATTTACCACAGAGAAGAAGCCTGGCT
This sequence comes from Holothuria glaberrima, assembly GCA_009936505.3. Classification (NCBI taxonomy): domain Eukaryota; kingdom Metazoa; phylum Echinodermata; class Holothuroidea; order Aspidochirotida; family Holothuriidae; genus Holothuria; species Holothuria glaberrima. The sequence continues at coordinate 6,192 of WURT03375744.1, read as the reverse complement.
GGGGATAACGTATTATGAAGACAAGGCTATTTTCTTATTTGTTTTTAGGGCACACTTCCGTATCTTAAAGGGCACCAAGGCCGAATAAAATATATGTGTTATCTGGTATACGCTTGGTCGTATGTTCATCAAGATGGGTTTGAAAAGTACCCCAATTCGTACGGAACCATGGCCATTGCTTAAAATTCAAAGGCCATGACTTCCGTGGCCTTTGCTTATTTCCAGTTCTGGAACAGAAAATAATATCTGCAAGGCAACTTAGTAGTGTTCGGTATTCCCGAGGAAAGAAAATGTAGTAGCATCATTTCCGACAACGCTGCTGCATACACAGTGTACGATAAATTTGTTAGTTTCTTTTATTTTAAAACCATAAGCAGTCACAAAGTTTCTCACAACAGCTAAATCTCAAAATATCTTCCTATTTCCCTTCAAGTATCTTTAATGATATTTCAAACATTACATACAGACGGTAAACTAATCAGTTACCTTGCATGAATTCTTTGCACGAATATCACCGAATCTCAACGAATGCAGGTTTTGTTTTGGAAATCTTTTCTAACGAAAAATTTCGGCGGGCATGCGTCACAATTTGCATTCCATCTAGTGACCATTATGAAGGCACACATGGTGCCGGTACAATTTGACCACAACAATTCAAAAAAGACAGATATTAATCTCCAAACTTCTATAGGGGCCTTGCATCAATATGTGATCTTTCAATCTAATTTGTAGCATGATGTGGAAGGTTGGGACTTCAAAGTACGAATTTTCCGCATAACATTTTGGTCAGAAATTTTTTACCGATCGCTTTGCGGGTAGGCATTATCGGTATAGATGGTGATCGTAAATACACCTACGACTAAAAAACATTCTGAAATGCGCTTGTTAATCCTTCAACCCTTTTGCTTTACCTATCAGGGAGGTCGAATATCCCCTTCCTACACCTCTCTCTCTCGCCCATTCCCCATTGCTGGAAGCTTGTGAAGGAGAGCGGGGGTGTCTCAACGAGTTTTGTCCAAGATTGTAGAGACATTCTTACTCTAACCTTATCTCGTCTTCTCTTTAACCCTAACCTTGTGACATAATATCATATATGGTATGCATGTCTCGAGATAAGAATGTGATACATTACAAAACAAAGTGTGAGGATTTGGTGAACTCGGTAATTCACCAGTGTTTTCAAGTTCAACTTATAAAAATACGTAAATATTTTAATACAAAATTTACTTCAAAGGTAGCGTATGTGGCACCAGATTGCACCTAAGGACACCTAATTTTTCAAAAATTTTCAGGCGGACACCCATCCCCATAGACCCCTCCCCCAGGCCAGCAATCTTACAACATACCGGATGCCCCCGTTAGATAAATTCTGGCTGGGCCACTGATTAATATCATTTTTATCGAAGAATGCCCAAACATTTATAACCAAAATGGGAGGATAATAACACGACAAGTGATTGAATGTAATGGGCATGTAATCATTGAGATATAATAACAGATGCATGTCTATAAAATATGTACATTATCATTCTGAACGCCCGCATGAGAGCGCGAAAACTTTTTTGGTGCCATTTTTCGGGCAAGTCCTTACAGCCCCCCAAATCAAATTGGGCTCCTACGCCCATGGTGGTGCCCCCCCCCATCACCAAAGTCTGGCTGCGCCATTGGGTTAGCTAGACTTTGACTAACGGCTTTGATCTTCTTTAGCTGTAGTGTAAGCACTTACACCGTATCGTTAAAATGCGCGAAATTCTCCCATTTTCTTTCACCACCTTTTGCCAGTGGAGCTTATTCGTTCTTTGACGTTAGCTGTGCGAGTATTGTGTCTGTGTTTCACCACCGGGGACCTCTAAAAGTTTGGACAAAACTGCAGAAATGTTATAAAATACCTCCCAGAACCTTCAGATACGTCAAATGCAGCCGAGAAACATTTCAAGTGTCACTTTTGTAAATTTTTATTTGGACTAATGTAAAGGACATGAAATGATCCATACCGACAGAGGGAGACATTTTTACGTGTCAGTGTCGAGTACTGCAAAAGATGGGAGATGATTCATACAGGTAAGAAGCCCTTCAAGTGTCAGTTTTGTGAGATTTCATAAAGGAAGAAGTGGTATCGTAAAGCAGATGAATTGAGGCACACAAATGAAAAATCCTTCAAGTGTCTCTTTTGTAGTATGTCATCTATTCGAAAAAAGGCCCTGCAAAATAATAAAAATGACAATAATAAAATATGTTTATATAACATTTACGAAAAAGGTATCTCAAAGCACTAAAACGATAAGCCAAGTAGAATCTGCTTCCCTAAGAGGAAGCTCCTAATCAGCTTCTCGTTTCTGGACAAAAGGAACGAAATACCACGAAATCTGCAAGTATCACTGTTGCAATTTCCTGATGCAACCACTGAATAAGCCCTGTACCCACTATTGTAATTTTCAACCACGGTGACTTTGTAGGAGATATGTACAATGAAACTTCCCATTCACAATTTAGCTGTGTGAAGACTTAAGTATTAGTTCCATGGTGTGCCATAACATTAAAATCTCACAGTTGCTTTTTACTAGATCTCTGAATATGGGCATCAGCAAGTTCCTCCCGAAAGCTGATTCTAGTATAGCTAAGCTACCATTCTGAAGGACTCTTCGTGTACCACCCTAATAAACATGAGAAAACATTTGAATGGTTACTTTACAAATTCGACGAATAAGCCACTTCCCAGGAACCCAAAGATGGACGCCATACTATCTGTTTTGTGGATCGGTAGTGGAGATGGTACGCCACTTGAGAAATTTTCATTACCATGAGGATCTGATAGAAAGCAGAAAATAAGGAAAACGAGTATACTAAGGATACAAAATTACTTTAAACTGCTAAACGTTTAGCACTGTTAAGATTCTAGTGAGACTGCGTTTGACCACAGCCTAGTTGCCCGACGTAGATGATGATTTCATTCAACTCGAGTAGGAACAGAATCTTGTCCAGGATCCCCGTCACAAAAGGGACGTCCTATATACAAAGATATTCTTCTCTTCTTCTCCAAAATAGACCTTTACCCTACTAAGAAATACTTATGGCAATAATCTAAAGCTTCATTTTAGCATTAGGAAAGTGATATTTTAATTATGTGCAAATAAATTGACATTGTGCTGCCCCAGAAAATCTCCAGCTTTCTGGAGTTTTAACACTTCTTTACTCACTAACCAGGGAATCTCTATTCATTGGTGATCTTATTGTTTCTTAAGAATACAAAAATCTTATAGATTTGGCCAATTCTTTCGTGAGTGTACTCGTACCGGCTCCAACCTCTATAAAATCCCCACAACACAGGCCACCATATCTGCCTTTTGTTTTATTCGCCTTCTCTCGGCTGCTTGTCTGAAGAAGCAATAGCATTGCTAAATTCACGCATGGAATCATAGGAAGTTGGATTATAGATAATAGCATGACGTCACTGCTCTATTGTTTATACTTGTTTATACTCCGAGTTGCAATAATTCCGTGGGTGCTTTTGGCAACGATTAAAGTCTTCTATACAGATAAGTGGCCTATAGCGGGCGACTGTCTCCCACTTCTTTCCAAAACCCCAACGAAAGTAGTAGGCACATGTTTGCTTCTCTACCGGTATCTTGCACTGTAGCTGATTCAATGATTCGTTTAGAATCCTAATTTTTTTTCCAGGGCCCTTAAGTGAGCACCATATCTCTTGCTTCTAGGGGTTTAGCTTATCGTGCTTGAAGTGGGTTTTGATCAAGGTCATTTTTCGTCACTTTTGAAAAGTGTTGTCGCTCTTGTTGGTAGGTCTGAGGGCACATGTCAGTTCATGTGTGCGGTCCAGTTCTAAAGTCTTGAAAACTCCGAGCCTTCTAAAAAATTGTGACCATTACGATGAAGCTATCAATAATTCTCTACAGATGGTACTGGCAGTGAGCAAAGATCATAAATGATAACTCTTAAATTTAAAGACTAAGTCAGATTAACTGTCGATCCAAATTATGTAGGAGAATGCCTGCAGGAGGGGACATAATGGTTTCCAGACAATCTTTTCACTCAACTTGAAATTTTCACAGAGACTGGTAATAATTAGACACCTATACATATTGAGTGTGAAAATTGGCAAAAATTTATGGCAGGGACATTGAAGGCTTTGTGGGTAGTTATGCCACTCCCATCGACATCCCCCACCCCTCTAGCTTGGCCACCGCTCTTACAGTAATTGAAGGTCACGATCAATCAACTATCGTGCAAAACACGAGCGCGGCCCAAAACTCTAACAAAAAGATGGTTGAATTTCCTGTAAGCTTAATTTGGTACAAAGAATTCGTACGTAATGACTTCGTCGTCAGTTAACTTGGTATACATTGAGACAACGTTAAAATTACAGATAGACGAAACCACATAGACGAATTGTTCTGTGCCAGGGACCGCGGAGACTCGGGGAGGGGGATAGGGAGGTTAAGCCCCCGCACTTTTTTCTGCCATAGTCATTTTGGGCTGCTTTAACAGCTTTTATTATGTTATACATATTGGACAGCTTCCAGGGGCGTAGCGAAAGTGTAATCTTTGGGGTGTAGAGATCATATTTTGTCGACAGATCTGGTGATGCGTAAAACGAGCGCGAAGCGCGAGCTTTATCGGGTGAGGTCCAGGGGCCCGCCTTAGGGCCCCTGGTGGGGGCCAGGGGGCAAAGCCCAGGAAGCTCTGAGGTTTTAGCATATTTCTGGGTAAAAAATTAAGTCCCAGGATAGGTGTATTTGGTTCATGATACATTAATCAATGCAAAGATTTCTATTAATTTTAATGTGTTAGCCAATTCCTCACGTCATGCCACTATACTTCAGGAGCTAAACCTGAAGTTCAGAATTTGAAAACTGCGCTCAGCATTTGAACACTAGACTCGTCAGGCGTTTCAAATACGGTTAATGTTCAAACCGGCGTCCGGCGTTCAAAAACGGAGAATAGTGTTCAGAATCTTAACACTAGCGTTCAAAATATGCCATGCAGTATGTCGTGTGATCGCCGGCCTGGGAGGGGTCTGAGGGAAGGGGTATCCCTCCCCTTTGGAAAATTTTTGGAATTTGAAAGGTGCCTAGATCGCAAATGGTGCAATATTTGAGTGTATTTCTACCCTAATGAGGAACAAAAAAATCTTTGTGACAAATATTTTACTACATAAAAATATTCCGCCGAGGACAATGCATGGAATCAGTCTACTTTCTTAACTTCGAGATGGAAGTAGGGGAGTGGGGCTCGGAGGTTAAAATAGAGGCTTGTGAATTAGGAAGTCCTGTTGCAATTAAAGCAGACAAATATGATAAGCTGACAGCAAAGAACTGGCAAAATTGTTCAGGTGAGGCTGATTCTGTCAAAATTTACACCCGCGTAGAATTTGCTTGTCAGATTTTTTGTGCACATTTATCGCCGTCATATCACCCGAAATAGCACGCATAGTCGAAAGCCTTAAATTACCTTCTTTCCTCGAGTTGCCACGGACCCGGTTACTCTTCCAATTACACCGACAGTCGTTGATATGGCCGTCACATGCATGGTGAATATGCCGACGGGCCTTCAACTTGAATGGGCCAATTAGATTAAGAGCCGAAAATCGAAATAGCCGATAACAGACTGGCCGCGCGTTCCCGTTCTCTCTTTCTCTCTTTTTTCTTTCCATTATCCTTCTTTCCTTTCACTCCCTTCCTTCCTTTCCCTTTCTTTTCCCTTCTACCCTCTTCTTTTCCTCCTCTCCTCTTTCCTTCCCCTCTTTCCTTTTTGCCGACAGACCGAAAATTTGCTGACGGCGACCAAATTATTGGGTGGTGTGACACCCCCACACCCCCTCTCGCTACGGCCCTGGCAGCTTCGATGATTAAACATCCCACTTCAAAATTGGTCCCGCGGCCACTGTGCATATAGTCACGAGAGGGAGGGGCATTATGGGCAAATCTGCACCAATTCCTAGTATACCCTACTCCAAAATACCTATGATTTTAGAAGCAGACCTTAGAATCGGATCAGAACAATCACTTATCCGAAAATAATGTAGGATAATTGGGCCAATCGCCTTAGCGAAGACTTAGGTACGGGACCGGTTGGTGTGTAGCTCCACACAGAAGTAATGCAGAGAAGAAGAAATAATTATCTCAGTTCCAACTCGATTTTATTTTCTGATTAGTTCCATTCTCAAAGATGATTAAG
>WURT03375635.1:11030-23541 GCA_009936505.3 Holothuria glaberrima | reverse complement strand
GAGGGAGGTAGGGAGGGAGGAAGTAAGGAAGGAAGGAAACAAAAAAGGAAACATTTTTTATGCTCGACTTAACGTTTGAAGAATATATGAATAATTCAGCTGAATAGATGTCAGTCTGGAAAGTGAGTTTGGAATCAGAGGTTAAGAAAAAGAAAACGATTACGGTATAAGGAAATGAAGGAACTTAGATCTTTTACATACAAGAAAAGCAATACATTTTTTTTTAATTTGGTTAATTCAACCAAGACCGGTTGTGTTTATTCGTTATTTTAAAAATGCTCTGGAATCCTTGACAGTGGGGGCTGACCACTATTGATGCAAATTTTATGCACGCTTGCCTGAGACATATCATATACTTTGCCCCACATAGCAAAGTTTTGCCCAAATGGAGGGGGGGGGGTAGGCGGTAGCCCGTAATCCAAGGTCATCTTGCATGCCGCTTCACGAATAGTATCAATAGTTTCTGTCAAAAAGTCGGGGAATTGAGGGGGTGGAGCCACTGGAGCACAATTTCGTCGCATGGGTGCATCGCAATAAGGTAAGGGAAAAATTAGAGATTTGCTCGGGCCATGGTTACTACACGTGCATGCATTTTTGAACATATTTGAAAAAGTAACAATTTTGAATGATTTGGGACTTTCAGTATTACTCATGCCTAGCCAAGTTCTAAGTTGTTAAAAATATGATAACTGTGAAGAATTCGGCGTGCTTTCAGTGTAATTTGGAGTTCCGCTGAATGGTCCAGGCCAGTTTATCTTTTTTTAAACCAGGGCTCCGCCGGATTCCATTAAGATGTTATTCCTAGACCCTATTGGGACCCATGGACCTCTCGCTGTTCGCACTACACACCATGGTTTAGCTATGTTAGTAAAGCTGATGAAGAATTATAATAGCCACCTTCCGTACACTTGTGGAAAATTTTTTTTATGGTTCAATTGCAACTACGCAGGGGAAATATTTGCGCCCTCCCGCGTAATGTGCACACGAAGCAGCGATTTCCTGGGAATATCGTGAGGGGATACATGCGAATTAAGATCCATCCCTATTGTTTCCCAGAATTACCAACTTCTCCCTAACGGCACCACTGGCTACAAAGAATGTTCTCCTTCTGGTGCCCCCTTTGGCTTTGCAGTGCCGGTGCCTCCTGTACCAGAACAGCTGGCCAAAGGCTTGTACATATCTTTGTATTCTGAAGAAAATTTATAAAACCTTGCGTACTAGTGGCGTCCTCACGACGTTGTGAATAATGCTAAGGTAGATGCAGCAAACTTTCCTGTACGCTTCTGACGGAGTTGTAACCAGCATGGAAAGAGATGATAGAAGAGTAAGGATCGCTTTTACATGTCTTCTCCATCTGTTTGTTTCCAAATCCATAACATTGGTCAGTTTGTGGGGCAAAGATGCCACCTAACTCAAAACCTTTGCCCTTCAGATATATACCCCCTCCACTCCTTCAAACCACTGAGTAACGAAAGGCCCGGTTATGTCACCTCCTTCTGGTGGAGTAATAACTTTTTACTGTAAATTAGCTATGATATGTCAAGCTGCATCAGTTCACAAGCTTGCATTGAACAAAATTAAACCAAACACTGCGGCAACCCTGCATAGCGACATCTACTGATGGATATCCATTTGCAAAATGAGATACATAACGTACTTCTGACAATGTTGTTCTATTCTCGTAACGAAAACCAGCAATTTTGCTGTTGTTTGCCAATCGATACATTTACACCCACGTGGCATTAAAAGGTAGGCTAACGTTGTTAACTAATTTATGGCAAATTCTTCTATTTCGAATTTGTCGTGTGACATCAACTAGCCGATCGATAAAATATTTAGTCGTCATAAATAGTATTTACTCTAGACTGCCTGCATAATTATGTTGCTATGGAGTAAACTTAAAGGGAAAAGAAATTCTGCTTTCTAAGTAGGTACATGTGATAAGGCAACAAATTATAATCAAGTAGTAGCAATCAGCTTTATTGTATCTTGTTCCGTTCTACAGATAGCTATTTATTGCAATGACAGGGTGCCACCATAATTTGCAAAAAATGGTGACTCGTAGCAAGTCTGTTATGATGTCATAGAGCCACAGGCCCACAAAAAATAATGCATTGGCTTTGTAGTTCCTTATAATCTGTCTCAATAATTTCTTCGATGATGCCATCGATGCTGTTAAGTTTCTGTATAAACTATTAATTCCCCCGGCTGTAAATTTTTAGAAAGGATGCACAAAAATTTCATTTCATTTCTAAAATAAAAAACTAGTTCAAAGAAAACAAGCAAATACATAACAGATTTGTTCTAATGCGGCTCTGATGGTACATCCCAGACTTGCTTCAAGTCATCTTGTGATGACACCATGTCATTGCAGTAAATAAGCCATATCTCCAGAACGGAGAAAATACAATGAAGCTGATTGTTGCTACTTGTTTATAATTTGTTGTTTCATCATATGTACCTACTTAGGAAATAGAATTTATTTTTCCTTTAATATTTACTCCTATCGAAGCCAGAAATCAACCCGGTAATAAACTGAAAGAAAATTATGAGCTACGGTACGAAGAAATGTGTTCTTAAACACACTTCACCGAGACAAATCGCGGGCATGCGAGGCTCTGGAGTGGGTGGGGGATAGAATAATTTACCGTGTTTCGGGGGAAACGTTTGCCATTTCCTCGCAAACGTACCGGTACATATGGATTTCTAGCTAAAGTGCACTCTTAAAAAGTTGGGTAATTTAAGTTGGGCATTTGTGTTTATGACCAGTGTTGGGCATTTCTTTTACCAACATAAGGCTTTTTAAACGAAACACAATAAAACAGGATCGACCAATTATGAATAAAAGCTTTTTGTCCAACTTTGGGCAATTTTCCCGCTCAAATGTTGCGCAATCCGCATACGTAAATGTGATAAAAGCATTGATCATATGGACATGTGAACGTTCCGTGCAAACTTACGTATCTCACGTCCACAGTCATAGCTAGTTCATCGAATAACGACAGACTCGATGGTGGACTTCTCAGATTACCTTGAGGAATGGTGGTTTGAGAGTTGTGGATTGTGTTTGAGAGTAAATATGAGCACAACGTACTTTGTACAGTACTTGATGTTTATTTCGAACTTATAATCAAAACGGTTAAGGAAGAACTAGGTGCCGGAAGTGAGCACAGGTCCAAATCGTTATAGCCTACCCAGGTTAGGTCAGGCTAGCCTAAAACTAGGCTAGGTTACTTTAACGTGTGAATTTGAGCTTGGTTGGCCTAGACTCGGTTAGCCTAAAGAATTGGGATTGGGCTTACTAGCAGCATTATGTTTTTCCATGATCGTTTTGATTATAAGTTCGATACAGGCATTGGACACTGCACACGATATCCTTGTGCTCATATGTACTTCAACACAATCTTAGAGTCTCCAATCTCCCGTTCTTTAGGTGGCTGAGATTTATGCAAGGTAGTAGACATGCCGACATCTTGGTTTTTGCAAAACTTCATAATTAATGCAAAAAAAAGGAGGGCCATTTTTCATGGAGTAGAGAGATTATACATATGGCCAGCCATAAATTATGAATGCTTGCCCAACTTTTAGGCTATCACTAAATTTTTACCAATAAAAGGTACGGTTTAAACCAATTTGGGGGAAGGCACTTGTTGGGTAATTTTGGGGATCGTTTTATTGGGCAAACTTTTTACCCGACCATTAGGTAAAGCTATTACCCAACGGTTGTTGGGCAAAATTTGCCCAATATTGGTCTGGACATATACGTGCCCAGCGTTGGTAAAAAGTTGGTAAAAATATTTGCCCAACCGTTTAAGAGTGTGCTCAGTCCCTCTCTCCCTCCAAGTTGACAGTGGCCCCTTATGCTTAGGCGTGCTGTTCGCACGGAAATCATGTAGAGGTGACGGTACAGTACAGAACCAATCACTATGTGTGATAAGTGATGGAAGAGGCTTTCAAACCACGGTGGGTGGGGGAAATGGTGATTTTTCTCAGGTCATAGCCTTTTCCCTCTCCCCTTTATGGTCCTAGCCGATCCATCGGCTAAGAGCACTGTACTGACATTACCCTAAAATCATCAAACTTTATTGGGCTAAATCGTACATGCGGTGGCCCCAATTTGAAGTAAACACGATGGTATGAGTAGTACTTCTGAAGGGAAGTGTACTGTGTTTGCGGTACTGGAAGTTGTAAAAACCATGATTCACGAAGATAAGTGGGTCACTTCATAGGCGTGGGAAGTTCCCCCAGTCAAAAAGTGTGGTGGGCGGAACTATGCTTCCGCACCCTAGATGCAAGGACGAAAACATCTTATTTGTCTCTCCTGTAAGAAATGTAGAAAATTCTCAGTAATTCACCTTAACATTTGTCCAAAATGATGCACCAAATTGCATCTAAGGACCCTCGAATATCAAAACATTTTCCAAAAGGGAGGGGAACCCCTCCCCTTAGATCCCTCCCCAGGACGGCGATCCGAAACAAGGTTCAGTCCCCCACTCCCGAAGAGCTTACGCCTATGGGGCACTTAATTTTCAAGGAATGAGGTTCTCGTAGGAAGAAGCTTTCTGGTTTACGAGCATTAATGTATTCACCCAATTTTTACGTTTTTTTTCAAACTGATGTTACATTCATAAATTTTAAATTGTACGTCGTGGTGGGGAAGAGCAAACTATTGAAACTACTTTATGGCTGAAACTGAGCATTTTATAGCCATCATTGGTCTGTGGTATGTTCGTGCGATTTAAAGTCTTTCAGTATTTTGTCACTGCATTGTTTAATCTCCATGGTTACCTGTAATATGACATATTTACGTTCTCAAACAACATGAAAGGTACAGGCAGTGGCGTACTCACGGAGGGGAGAAGGGCATGCAGTATGCTGTGTGATCGCCGGGTGCCACATATGCTACCTTGTGAAGTAAACTTTGTGTTAAAAAATTTACTAATGTTTAGGAATTAAAAGAAAATCGGCATCAGTGAGGGGAGCATGGGTCACCCCCGTGTAGGCCAGTGGGTACAAGTACTTGTAACAGAAAAAAGTCATTTATTTGACTAGTTGATGATTCACTTTAAATGGTGGGCTTATAAAGTGACGACTAGCCTCTAGGGAGATTCAAAATTATTTACGACGGTAGGTGCTGGCGTGGAGCTGCAACCCACCTACCGGGCCCGTAGCCAGCTTCACATTTTTAGGGGGGGGGGCAAGTGTTCCGATTGGGGGGCATAAAATATTCCACCACATTAATTATTATGCAGTTTCAATTTTCATCTCGGGGACAGAAATATTTGGGGGGCATTGCCCCGAAATTCCCCCTCCCCACCGTTGCTACGGGCCCGCCACCTAGAATACAAAATCTTTAGGCAAAAATTGCATTAAAATTTTGGGCATAAGTGCTGCAGCTCCTCCCCTCTCCCAATTGGAAGGAATCATGTACTTAACCAATACCAAATACTTAACTTATGTACTCTTAACCTTACCTTGCCCATTTAAAAGCGTCACTTTAAGCGGAAGGTTCATGATAGAAAGGTTAAAAGCAGTCGCCCAAGTTTATTATTAAAAATTCTGCTATTTAAATCTTACAAATCTCCTTAGTTTACTCACAAGTATCTTATTATGCTTATGTATAAAAAAAAAATATTGAAAACGAAAGGTAAACCATTAAATGAGCAATTCTGCATGAATTTGACAAAAAAGTTACAAAAATATTGTCAAATGATTGATCCGATTAGGAGCCGTTCCTGAATGAGTAGGACAGGGTCAGGGTAAACTACAGTGATACAAATGGGGGAGGGTTGCATTTTCCCTGACATCAGCGATCCGCTGGACCAAAGTTCCTTCGGGTTCAGGTTAAAATTCGGGTCAGCCAAAAAATATTTTTTGGCCATTAGGTTCCGCACCTCCGGTTGGACTAGGTTGGGGGTAGGATTAGGGACAGTGATACCCGGTCTATACGGAACCTTCTAGGTAACATAGTGAACCTTCGATGTAGTAAACCCTGCAGCGCGTGGTCTTACCAGTTGAAGTACCTCGGGAATGAACATGTAGGCTCAATATGCATCCAGTGAACCGTACAGGCCTACTTCTAAGTTTTACAACTTGGTTTGTCGGCTGTTGGTAAATATTAGGCCACTGTTACGTAGTAAATAGTACGCTACTTACCTATGTCAGTCGACTATGAAGTGAAGATCGAGATCCAACTTTTACTAGAAATAATATCACTCCGGCAAGAACGTTTTTGATGAAGAGACTATGAAGTACAATTAAATACGATGAATCCTGTCTAGAACAGATTTATACATGCACTAGCTGAGGACAGCGCTTAAGGGTTAAAAATTGCCCTCACCACTGCTGCACAGTCTTAACAACGAGAAATGCCACTTCAGCCAAATACATGCGTGTACAAAAGCCACACTGCTTGCAATTGGATGTCATGTCACAAGGATACCCTCCATTTGAACTGGTACGCACAAATGGAGTAATAGTAATACCACAAGTTCACCAGCCTACCACACACATGGTTTCACCAGGGAACGGTTTCAAACAACACAGCAGTTACAAGGCAGATCAGAGTTACTGATAGTATTCAAAAGGCACAGTACCGCTCAAGTAAGCACAGGTTTTATTGGGTTATTGAATATAATGGCTTACGGATGTCCATGGAAGAGTCGGAGCTATACGATCTAACATGTGTCTGTGCATGGCATTAGTTTGACCTCAGATATCGCAGTCGAGCAAGTCTGGGATTACGTCAATAGGCACGTGTACTTTTACTATTGTACTTTCCGCAAGAAACTTTGGCTTCCCGTGGTTTAGTAAACTTTTAATGTAGGTAACTAATTTTTCTGTAGTGATAGCCTATATTATTTCTGTACATCGTGTGAGGTTGTGTGACCATTGTGACCGTAATAGCTCCATGGTATAATGAAGGAATGAGGATACGGTTTACCCAACCAAAGCAATAAATTACTAGAGCAAGCGTCCTTGAAATCATCTCTCAATCTTGACCTCTCGCATTTGTCAGATTCTGGCTGCCACTTGACAACCGACTTCGCATGCTTCATACATCATAAACAGGATCCCTGTGGTTTACATAGTCCCTGGAATTTTAGTGTCACGATCTTTGCTCTAGATTTCTTGCACAATTAGAGCAACAGCAGAACACCATTCTGTGGGCGTTTACTGTAGCCTACCTGCTACTGATATTAATACGAAAAGCCCCACTTTAACTTGATTTACTCGGTTGCTGATTCAAGCATGGGCGGCTATCCCGGTGTGGGGGGTGCATGTCCCCCAATATTTGAGAAATCGCCCATTGACTTTGATTTTTCAGACAGCAAATTATTTGAAAATAGGGTAATGTCCCCCAATATTGAGACCAAATCGCCCCCAAAGGATTCAAGAATTTTTAGGGGCGTTTTCTACACAGGTGCGCCTTATCGCAGACCTCCAGCTCACCACGGTTGGGCCTGATGTCAGAAAATTTGCTATTATCAAATTCGCACACTTGAACACAAAGATGTGAACAGCTCTTACAATGTACTGGACGCCAGTAGTTGGGGCCGCATCAGGGAGCATGGGGGTGTTTATCATCCGCCACTGACTGGGTGTGGTATTTTTTTTTTTAAAATGTACCTCTCAGGGAAACAATATGGACTGTCGAAAACAAACTGAACATAGCCTGCTTTTTTCATACATATCGTTTGTCACACTGTTTCTAAGCAACCTTCGTTTTCGTATTAACCATAGCCCATAGCCTGCCTAGCCGGCGGCTTCTTTGGTTTCTGCCTCCCGGGTCTACTACCCTATAGCGACGAAAAACTTTGGACGTTCGGCGAGCTAGTGGTAGATTAGTTCCATGCATTTATTAGAAGTTGCCACTTTGCCTATTAGGTATGCTATTTTGAGTAGCTACACGTCGTGTAGATTTACCGAGTTGTAACTGTGCAGCATGGTACTGTATGCCATACGGAGCTGAAAGCTCTAGGTATGGCTAGCTGTCCGTGTCATTTATTTCTGTCGACAATGTGTCGTCAGTTTTCATACCAATGTCCACCATTAGACTATCTTAGGTGAGATAGCCCCAATTACGCCGCCCGAGGAGGCATCATGGGGCGTTTTCCCCGAAGTCATGGCTTTTTTCCCTTCCTTACTTGAAATTAGTCCCCTCCTGCCCAAAGGTATACAGTTGACAGGAGCAGTGCACACGCACATTTTTGCCGTCCAAACTTTGCTTTCCCTAACTTTCTCCCACTTGTGAATTTCTGGTGACGCCATAGGATAGTTCAGATGGGGACATTCACAATCCGTGGAGTGTACTGGCTATATAGACACTGCCGCAGTAGTCCAACCTTTTGAAAATAGGGGCTTTACTATACTGATTGTTAATAAAGGAGTGCCTCTTGCACGTCCTACTCGTCTTACACGTCTTACATGTCCTATGTGGCTCCTGGCCGGATGGAATTGAAGTAGCGCGAAGGTCCAGAGAGCTGAAGGCATGTGAGAAAATTTTAGGCATTAGAAAAGTAAACCATCTAAATAACTTAAAATAGCATTGAATGCACAGCACACGGACCGTAAAAATCTCAGTTTTTTGACGATTTGATTTTTCTGTGATGATGCAGGGGGCAAAGAGGATGGATAATGTTAGACGCTGCATGGAGTTTTAGTTTTTTCAATTAATAGTTCCTCGCAAGTTGTACAACAGGAAGCTGATAATGGGCAATTGCCTGTAGTAACTGCCGTTTACGCAGGCCGGAAAAGAAGCCTTTTGAGACATTTTCGATATGTTTTTAATTGAGTAACAAATTCTTGTTACAGTTTTGGAGAATAAAAAAGCTTCACGGTTTAGATACCGGCAAGCCACCAATTGAAAATAACGATATATATATACATATATATATATATATATATATAGCTGTGTATGTAAAGCAACAGATTACAAACGTGGTGTAGACACCATAATTATAGATGCCTTTCCGTATTTGAGATAAGTTAGTGCTTTAAGTGTTTTTTGTGAACACCGTTTATGAAATAACGACTTTTGGTAAGCACTCTGTTGTTATATCACAAAGGTTTAAGAAGTAGTTCGAAGTAAGTTCTTTGTAATATTTTAAACTTAAGAAGATTTCTTTGAAATAACGGGCATCTATTCGTTAATTTTGAAAAAGGTGCAGCAATCCATCTATCGCCAGCTTCAGTTTAGGACAATCGCATCAAGACACAAAGAAATACATTTATTTAAAAAGATGTCCTGCGGTGGCCCTGTTTTGACGTTATAAATATAATAAAAGTCCTTCGATGGTTAACTTCTAGTATTTTTTATATCCATGCTCACAGGGAAGTAATATTTATTTGTGATAAGATTGGTTAGATACAATCAGACTTGGGGCAATAATGGATAATTTTGTAATCTTAATCGTACTGAGTCTAGTTTTCCTAGAAACACTGGAAATGTAATCTAGTCTGCCCATGTAATTATGGATGTTATTGACTTTTAAATCTTCATCATGCATGAACTACTTTTTCCAAAGTCCCCTCGACTCTCTGGCGAGGAGCCAAGGGGAGAAACGAAACGTTTTTTCCCAAAGGAGTCCTGCTCTTCAAAGATACTACGTCCTTGAAAGGACCAACCCCTCAACCCTCAGATCCCATCATACTTTTTACAAAGTCCCCTCTACTTTCTGGCGAAGAGCCAAGGGGCGAAACCAACGTTTACTCCCGAGTGAGTTCTGCTCCCTTAAGGAGCTACGTCACCGAAGGGACTTTGGAAAAAGTAATCAGTTAGGCTAAGTTAATTGTCCCGTGGAGACGTAGCTCCTCTGGGGAGCAAAATTCCGTCGGGAGTAAGCACTTGGATTTCGCCCTCCAGCTCTTCGCCAGAGAGTCGATGGGGCTTTGGAAAAAGTACCAATACATTTTCAAGAGAATTAATTGTTTTTGTTTCTATGTGTGCACTGTCAAAACAGTGTTTATGAATTAAACACTTTTCTAAACACTTTTTTGCTCCCACTTTTGAAACACGTTTAAACTCTAAACAAGTTCAGGAATTAAACACATGATGTTTAGGAATTAAACACAGTGTTTAGGATTTAAACATGTGTGTTTAGGACAGAAACATGTTTCCGAAGTGGGGGCAAAAAAATGTGTTTAATTCCTAAACACGTTTTTTAGAGTGTGTTTGTATTTTGGTATGTTAGATGTTTACGGCCCAGTTTCCAACCAATTGGTTCAAGTCGAGCCAGCCACGTCCTTTTTTCCAGTTGTGACTCACTGGCTTGTTTTCCCTTACTCCATTGCTTATGCGGAGCATCACGCACAACGGCAGACGGTTCCATTTTTAAAGTCTTTGGTATGACTCGACCTGTGAATCGAACCCGGACCAAATACGCGGTCTGTATTTTGGTATGATTATCTGCCAAAGCTTAATTTAAAACTATATATTCTGTTGCAATGGACAAACTATTGTCTCTTCAAGACCGTTTGCCAAACTTCTGATGTATTTCAAATTGTGGTTGCAAATATGGATTATGAATATAGATGTTTTGGCTAGATATTGGCTTCTTTGGTTGAGGCTCTTTATTTCATTTTGTTGTTATTCCTGTTTTTTATGAGTAAAAGAATAATGTGTTTATAAAATTGATATCACATTGTATAGCTGTAAGATTTTCAGAGAAAAAAATAAGAAACATAAACAAAAAAGACAAACACTCTTTCAAACGTGTTAATAGGGTGTTTACGCTTACGTCACTGGTTGACATTGGTTGGTACAGAGCATGCGCAAGAACACATGCGTGTATGTCAGGTGATGCGCGTGTAAACACTTAAGCGACACGCAGACCGTAGACGAATTGGAATCTACCTTTCATTGTGACGACAGTGTAAGCGTGCCTTACCAACTCTTTTCACCCCCAGCCGTGACGGCATCTGTTTGTAAACACTGAATGAGTCTATAGAAAACGAGAGTATAAAAGTATTCCCGTGCTCTGGGACGGATCCACTTTCATGGGGGGGGTGGGGTATGTGAGCCCCTCATGCTCTGGGCTTAATTCGCAATCTACAACAGACTCATACATGAACTTTTCCCCACCTTCACAATAGTTTAGGTTTGCCAGTTGTCTATGTGGGAAATCTGGCATATCAAACTTTTCAAAAAGACAATTGCACAATTGCACTTCCATTCTGAGCTAATATGCGTGGATGATCAATTTGGAGGAGACGGTTTGGCAGATAAAACCTCTCAGAATTTAGGAAAATGTACCAAAACAAAACTTTGTAACCACAGGTCTTTGTTTAAGCTTACTTGCATTGGTCAACCAGGGGGTTGTCATCCAAAGGACAACTCCCTGCCTAACCGCACTATCAACAGGGAGTTTCACAACTCTCTGCTATCAGCAAAGGTCCGCTTAACAATTATACAGATATCTTTATCCCATAATTATTTCATAATCATAAAAGCAATACTACAATTATAACATTTTGGTTCCCTTATAATTTGTTACTGCTCTTATAACTGAGTTAGATATTCGACCAGGGGACAGGGACTGTATCCCCATATTGTGCATGGGGCCGCACCAGTGGAGGAGCAAGGGAATTCGGTCAGAGGGGCCGAGAATGACCTGAAGGGGCGCTTTGGAGTAGGTAGATACCTTATGCCTCAATACGACAGTCGATTTGAGTCCGCCGGGGGTGACCGCCCTGACTATATGGACGCTCCATCACTGGGCCGCCCCGGTATTTTCTGGTCGGTGTCCTCCGAGCCATTGGCACAAATCAATACAGATGCTTACCAGACTTTTAAGTGAGATAAAAAATGTGTAATCGACAAAATGTTGTGGGGAGAGACAAAGATAATGCCTGACAGTTACTCCTTAGCCAGGGGCCGGACGTTACGTACTATAGCTACTGGTGGAGAGAACTCAAGTCATTACTTCTTTTTTTTTTGAGAGCTATTGAAGGGTACATATTTCATTGACTTGCATAATTTGCAGTAAATAACGACAGTGGCGGTTTTAGAAGGCCGTGGGCTACTGCCCAGAATTCACAAGGGTTCCACACCCTAAGATGCATATATTAACACAATGTTTACAACGGTTATCAGCACAATGATCCTAGATTCACTAAAAGATCGTTGTGAAATATAAACGTAGTCTGAGGATAAACCTTTGATGCTAAACACTGTGTATTATTTGAAGGGGTACGGTAACAATACAACGAAATCCTAAGTTGGAGAATATTTGATTTTGGACTGGTTTATATGCGGGGCCCCGCACTACAGCCGGACCTAGGACCCGAGCACAATCTAAATCCGTCCT
Source organism: Holothuria glaberrima (assembly GCA_009936505.3). Lineage (NCBI taxonomy): Eukaryota > Metazoa > Echinodermata > Holothuroidea > Aspidochirotida > Holothuriidae > Holothuria > Holothuria glaberrima. Next base: position 11,233 of record WURT03375635.1, on the reverse strand, counting down.
AAATAAGAAATGGATATTCACAATCTTCTCCGTAGTGGTGAAATCATGGACTAGTGTTGTACCGATATTGCGAGTAGCCGCGATATTATGGATACCGACATTTTACTTCTCATTATCAGCCGATACCGATTCGATACCGATATTTGGAAAATCAGCATCCGACAACTAGCCATTGGCTAACGGGACACCACGATGAAGTGTCG
>WURT03375635.1:0-10930 GCA_009936505.3 Holothuria glaberrima | reverse complement strand
CGATTCGATACCGATATTTGGAAAATCAGCATCCGACAACTAGCCATTGGCTAACGGGACACCACGATGAAGTGTCGTGTCATCTTGATGAGCGAGAATTGGAACTTGCTTTCAAAAATATTCAAATAGTGTGCCATTTTCAAGACATATGGGACGATAAATATCGGTTAGGCAATATCCGCATTTGAGATAAATTTAACCGATACGGATATGGGATTAAAATGAGAAATATCGGCCAATATCGATGATAAATACCGGCAATTGTTCCAACACTATAAACGACAGTTATGGAGACCAACAACAACCCGCGTTTTTTGAATCTCTTGTTTCCTCTGAGTCACTTTACTAGCACCTCACAACGGAAACAGACGTTGTAAGAAAATGCACTGTAATAATTGCCCCTAGTGGGGCCTTCGCTATCCATATCCTTATTAATTTTATTTTTCACATATACATATAGCAGTCTAAAATATAACATGACCTCTTGGGTTCTGTTTTCAAAAGCGTCATAGATATTCTTCCGTTATCCCTGTATCAATAACTTTAGCGTGCAGGAAGATGCAATTACCAGAAGTCAAGACCTTGACGCCTTGGCTCGGCCGTAATGCTACCTGCATGTAACTTTGCGTAAAATTCTTTTTAAAATAGCAGGCGTGATACGTACTGTTGAAAAAGTGAATTAGCCATTGGGATTCGGGAGTACGGGGTCTCCTCCCATCCTGTTTTATACCATAATAAATAAAAAAAAAGCTTCAAAATGTGTAAACATATAGCACCATTTTACATCTCAGCCCTCTTCCAAAAGCAAACCCTGCCCGTGACAGCGATCAATCAAACCTTGCGCCCCTCTACTGAAAAATTCCTGGATACGCCACTGAATCAGGTGTTCATTCAAGAGCAATGAACTGTTTCTTCATGTATGGGCGTCCACAGGTGGGGAAGGGGAATATGTAACACACTTCTGAAAGTGTGAGTTAATCATAACGTTTATCCAGTTCCTGAAAAAAACATTTTTAGCACATGCTCGATTCTATAGATCTCACCAACTGAGCCAATGAAATTAAATGCGAAAATTACAATGAAAACAGACAATTGCGTGTATTCACATCTCAAACTGAAGGCGGCTGAGTCGTTACTATGTATGCCTTCCAAGTTGGGGAGTGAAGAATTACCTCGGATCACACCACAAAACGTGTAGGATAAAAAAATCTTCCCTCTCCATCAGAGCGTCATGCACCCCCAGACTACTACTTTTGAATAGTTTTCTGACTCTCATTCGCAGGTCCATAGCAAGGGGGTGGGGGCAGGCCGGGGTCTCCCCTGAAAACTTGTTTGCCCCCTAGAAAGTTTCAAGTTGCTATTGACTCAATACACATTTTAACACATTTGGCCCCCTGAAATTTTTTTCGCCCCTCCTGGAAGCCATTTTGTCTCCCTTCAGTACCTTGTCAGGCTACCGGCCTGCTCATTTGTTTTCCAATCCAAAAATAATTTTGAATTTATGAGGATTCTTATTTTGAGATTTGATTGGGAAGCTACTCAACACGGGTAGTTAGTTATATGACCCTCACCTCTGTACCAAACAAATTCCTCTTCAGTCGGTCATATAATTATGTTAATATTTACCATTGTCAAAAAATGCTCTACAAAATCGCTCTAGAGTAATTATTTCGCTCAGATCATGACAACCTTCACTAACACTCGGTTACACAGTGTAATTTTGTTGTTAATCGCCAAATGGCGGGTTGATTTGGAATTTTTTGTCGAGGCCTGCTGAAAAGCATCACTCAGTTTGACTTATTCATAGTACTGAATAGACAACGGTCTCCCGAAAACTTCGGCTTTAGTCTATGCTTTGTATGTTAAGTTGAGCACATACAAACTAAGACTGTCACAAATAGTCTATGTCAACAGTTTACAGATATGCCAACGGAATAGTGCAATATGAGTTACTTGAATTTGACTCTTGCTAATATTAAAGGGAGATGTCAGTGGCCCCAAATTTATTTTCAAAAGTTTGTAAAATCTTATAAATCTCTTATTTTGCTCACAAGTACCTTTCATTATGTTTCTGTATACAAACATTTAACATTGAAGGTAAACCAAGTGTATCTGCATGAATTTAACAAGTGAGTAACAAACGTGTTGTCACGTGACTCATAAGACATAATTCCTCGTCTTAGCTCGAGGGCCGCTTATTTGCGTTGAAAAGGGCAATTTTGGCATGCATTATTCTTTCACCAGCTTAGTGAAGCAAATCACAAGAAATGAATTAGTGACTTCAAATTACATAATGCAAAATACATGTCAACATGAATTATTAGCCCTTTCCTAACTTTGCTACGTTCTTTACTCCTCGAAGATGATTTCTCTTACGGCATTAATTAAATGCAAGAGCCTCACCAACAGGACCCGGGCCGAAAGAAGTCGTCAGGGCCGCGTTTGAGAATCAAGGCACCAAAGCTACTCTCAAGCGTATTTTACATGGATAAACAATTTATAAAAATAATTGAATTGAAAATGAGTAGCTTTTGATATCGAATCGTTAATGCCAGTGAACCAAAGTTGTTATACTTACAGTTAAACTTATCGGATGTTGAACTCCCGACGGTTTTTATATTTATAGTCCCAAAGGATAATTCATATAAAAATCATTAGGAACAAATTGGAAACGTCTTTTGCTCTGAAGGAACCAAATCACATTTTTAATTGGACGAGACACAAGCAACTCTTACACAATTATGGTCAAATAAATTTACCAAGTGACGGAGTGATTAGTATGAAGAAGGATCTTATGCAATCAACTTTGGCGGACCTATGGTACTGATAGTTGCGCAGTTTGACTTTATGTTGAACATAACTTAGCTTCAGTTTTCGTAGAATAGAGATTTAAGTAAATATAGATTAAGGGACATCAATTTCATTGCTATTCTCTATAAATTCTGGAATACCAATTTTTCCAAACCGAGCTTAATGGCACTAAGTGTCTTTCATTCACTTAAAAACTGCACAAAAATACGAAGTTTAAGGATACGGTACAATCAGACACTCCGACCGACTGCATGGTTAAGTGATTAGAGCACCCGCCCTGCATCCGGAAGGTCGGGGTTCGAATCCTGGCCGGGTCATACCAAAGACTTAAAAAAATGGAACCTACTGCCATTGTGCTTGGTGCTCAGCATAAGCAATGGACAAGGGAACACAAGCCAGTGAGTCACAACCGGAAAAACGCCGTTGCCGGCCCTACTTAAACCAATTTGTTACAAACTGAGCCGTAAAACTTTATCTAACTAACTACAGAGACGTACGTCCATCCCTCTAAATGTTGCAACAATCAATTAATCATTGAGCTTAGGCGTCCCTTTCACCGGTAGTTAAATCGGCTAGAACGTAAAAGACAAATGCGTCGCTTGTTAACAGGTGTTCATCGTTGCCAAGGAAGTGGGTGTGGCCTCACGTGGTAGTGACGTCACCATGCCAAGATGATCCCACAGAACTTACAGTCGTAAGAGTTGGCAATGAATAGGGAAAGTCTGGCAACGAATAGGGAGGATATGCCCTTCACTGCCACTTAATTTTATGGTATTCCCAAGGTTGTATATTGTAACACAGGGGATTTTTCAAAAGAACGCATTTTTCAATAACATTGTTGAAAAATTAAGATTCTATGGAAAAATTTCATCCTCCTAGATATAAGTTTTGTCAAATTCAAACCCCCAAAACGTTATAAATGATAGAAGAAAAGTAAGCAATAAATCACAATAAATTAACACCTGTTCGATAGCTATTAAACTTACTCCCTGCTGTCAAGAGAGTTGGCACCACAGAATTCTGTGGTTAGCAATGACTTGGTAAATAAAATGGAATGTTTGTAAAACGACCTGCTAGGTCAATAAAACTCAAGTAGGGGAGTAGGTGCAGCTAGGGAACACCTCGTTTATGAGGTTTGCTTTATGACTAAATAGATTTTAGGCTGAAGGGTATTTTATTGGTTTGTACGACTGTGTGTTCTGTGGGAACAACTTCTTATGACGCTTTTAGCTAATGGGAGACCAGGGTGTTAAAATAGACAAACTGGATGAAGCGCTTGTCATTATATGTACCTGAATATGACGAATTACAGGGTAACTGCATAGTTAAGCTTTTATTTCATCAGTCAACAAGACCAGCTTAGTTCACTTTAAAAGGGGTTTGGTTGCCTTTCATGCAATGTGATTGGGCAGACTAAATTCCCCCATGCGCAAATTGGTGGCGCTGAATTGGATCTCATCGGCTGCATATTGCAGCGAGGTGTACCCATGGCACAACGTGAGCTTTTCTCGGGTTTCTGTAAGGCCTTTTGGTTAAGATAATATTTATTTTCTTTCTTTCAGCAGGTTTAGAACGGAGCCCCTTATGACATAGCCAAAGTGCACAGGTCTGAGTGTCGATAGGTTGGTCAGTTCAGTCTTAGTGATACTCATCACGTCACGTAAGGTTCGAAGCTGTTGATCTAAAGCCAATTACATCCAGGGGAGCAACGCCACTTCGGTAGTAACTTTTTGGTTTCGCCCTTTGCTTCCGGCCAAGGGACTGGAAAAATAAATTTTTTACAACTGTTTCGTATAGTTGGTCCACAGTATTCTGAAATAAACAAATTGTAGGGGATCCAGTAAATAACCTAGAAGCACTGTAATGGCTGCTTAAAATATGAAATATTTATTTGGTCGCATTCATGCGTGACATTAAAATCTCTTATCTGATACGAAAATATGTGTATGGATACTAGGGTACGTATTACTGTCTCGCTTCAAAACGCCATTTTCAGTGAGGAAATACTGAAGCTTCTCAATGAAAGCTAGTACCATACACCATTTTTCTTTATCCCACAAGTCATCGCAACATAGTATTATTACAACATAAGACATAATCAACTTTAAAAGTCAAGTAAATCATTTATTCAACGTAAAAATTAATCATATATACTGATGATCAGTGAACATGTCAAATTTATGACAGAGATTTCGTGCCCATGAGGACTGAGAAGGAGGCTCGTCCCCATGTCACCTTCATTAACTGTTAAGGATAAAATTTTACCGACATAAAAATATAGAAGTAAAAAAAAGGACAAATATTTAACCGTATTTAATTCACAACACTAAAAATTTAGGGAGGTGGCACCGCTAAAAAGCTAAGTGCCCTCTCCCCAACACTATAATTCATCTGACACCGAACGTCCCGGCCATCGGTCTTTCTTTTTCCCAGTAAGGTAAATAAATGAAACGGAAAGCTTAAAACTAAAATTTCTTGTACATCTGCAGTACCCCTCGGACAATTTTTTCCTGTTCTGTGTCTTTAAAGGAAGCAATGCCATTTACATCAATAGCCTGTCTTGGAGGGTGTAAACATTGTTGCATTGTCGTTCAATGATGTAAACAATACAGTCAGCTTTCTAATGTTGACTAATGTCGCGAGTACTGAATATTTGACTTTCGAAGCTAATGTAAAGTTGATCACTTTCAATGATTTACAGAAAACACGTCAACATGTACACTCATTGACGTGTTGTTATGTTTAGTCCTCTTTTTTGTACTTTAAGGGAATAAAAAATTGGACTTGCATCTTGCTGTCTTAAGGAAAAACATATATTTTAAGTGAAGAGCTCTAACAACTAGAAAAGCTACTTATAAATCACAGGATATAACAAAGGAAGAAATTAAAGGGGGAATGAAGACACGTTTTTGGCGTTCCACTTTTATAAAACCAGTGGAAGCTTCTTTAGTTTTATTTAGGGAAAGCTGACCCTATATTTTAGTGATGTCCTCCTGTTTTCCGTTTCGAAATCGGTGGAACGAGGCGGTAATGATATAAACTATGTTTACTTCAGAGCAGGGAACCAGAGACACACCCACTTTAATTCCTTGACAAGATCCTCCACAGCTCATGCTATCACTAACTTGGACTTCTCTGTGCGTTTGACATATAGTTACAATAGCAATTCTTACATTGATGACAACTACATTTAGATTGCTTCATTGAGGAAGGTATGTCAATTTACACAGGGCACTGATGGGTAGTACTCGTTTATTACTCATGATGTCGTACTGTGCGATTATCAGATAACACTTTTTAGGACACACCCACCGTGTAAGCGTCATTGTCTTTTAAACGGTATAGGTATTCCTTGTCAGGGTAACACGACGAAGTTTAAGTGTAAAAGACCAAATGTAAGCACGCCACGTTGGCAGGGTTACCCTGACAAAGGTATTGCATGGAAAGCAAAAGTCCTGCGTAAAACAGTACCTACGATTAAATTGTGCTGGCTTGTACTAGCAATTACCGGTGTGGGGCCCGGATTCGCCTTATGGGGGAGGGGGGAACCTGGAGCCTCGACAAGGGGTACGGATTGCCGATAAAAAGGTGAGTGCAAAATTTAATTTTCGTTAATTAGGTAAAATTCGAAAAATTTGAGCTTCATCTTAAGAAAATTCGGAAACTCTGGTTTCTGTTGAGGAAATTTGAAAATTGGGGTTTTTACTGGCTTTGCCCTTATATAGAATAACTATAAGTATATCGTGGGGGAGAATGACCGTCGTCGGGGACTACACATTTTATCGTACCCATGGATCCCCGACGAAACTGGAAAATGTCCTTTAGGTGGGTTCAGCTTGCCCTTACAGGGTTGGGGTTGCATGCCCCCTTGCTGCCACCTGGCTCCACCACTGACTATTACTTTCTTCTCCGCGACTAGCCTCGTTTAAAATGTGATCCCAAGGCAAAACTTCTGGCGCCCTATCATTCTTTGTTGAAATCCCTCTTGCAGAAGCCCTGGCTCACACAGCAAGCTACATTTATCTTTATTTGGCATTTGCAAATAGAAGAATAGGGGCTGAATTTGCCTAGGTTATATTTTAGTTTGAGTGGTTACACAGTTGACTTCTGTGACATGAGCGCCAACATGTAGGGAACAGGGGAGCATATTCTTCTATACGCTTGTACCTTGAGAAAAACATCAAGATATATTCCTAGACATTTCCCATTATGTCCCCTTCCCCCACTTTTGGGTTGAGGTTGAAGCTAGTCGTCTGCCATCTTGCGAGCCCACTGTTGGATTTTAGAAAGTGGCACCGGCCAACCATGAACTACAGTTTACAATCTGTATATAATTTTCTATTTTTCGTGAACCGAACAGACATTCACTTCCAACACAATTCATAAATATAGCCAGCCTAGTTATACATGGTAGTCATATACATCATTGTCCTAATCGAGGCGTCGTGCAAAAGAAGGAGGGGGGATAAAATTGGACACTTTTTGAATGATTGAAACATAAGGGTTATTTCCTTAGATGCAAGCTCTGGCAAGAGTCGCTTGATACACTTTCTAAAATTTCAGGTAATATTACATTACTTTTGTCCTCTTTCGAGACTTATCTCTTTATTTTGATGACAGTAAGACCTGATCCTTCACAAAATGGAAGGAGGGTGGAAGGGGGCTAGGGGTTCATTGTCACCCCTCTGGTTCCAAAATTATGTTCGGCCAATCCCGAGTCCAGTACCCTCACATTCGGAGTCCATTCCTATTTCCGCGTCCTCAGTTCCCGACCAGTTTCAAGTCCGGCCATTCGACGAGGCTTATCCAACAAATGTTTCATGCCATTTTCAAGTACAGCTAATTAAAAGGTCATCTTAGAAATATTTTCATAGTCTATCCCTCCCTGCAATTCAGTGCACTGTGTGTGACTGTTCATATACTAACTGCTCACCAATAAGAGAAGTGCAACCCATTGTGGGTTAATTAAGATTCCGGGACCTCCCATTCTTGACCAATTCCGAGTCAAGTAAAAACCACCAGGAGTGTATACGGTAATGAGTCCAAACGTGAACACGGCCGTACAGTCCTGCCTTTTTAGTCCATTTCTATCAGCAATGTCACCCTCAATACTCTATATGACAGTCCCTGGTCGTATGGGGGGGGGGGACTAGCTCAGAGAGGTAGTATAAGCCAGCTACTACCACCCCTTGGCCAGGCACTGTAGCCTCCCCCTTCACGGGACGGTTGCCCATGTCCTTACAACAGCGGAACAGCCGGGACTTAAAGCGTTTGCCCTCAGTTCCCCCTGCTATAACTCGCTTTCCTCCCTGGTATTAGCATAAGCGAATTAACCAACATGTTTACAATCTATTTTTTACGACTTAAAGAGAAGAAAATTGTTTAAGAATTGCGTCTGCCAGTATTGGCTTGATTAAAACTTGTATTTTCTGTAAGTTTACAGTCCCTTATTCGCAGATCACACTGTATATGCCGATAATCATGCATCGTTTCAGTTCAAAGATCGTTCTTGTATGGAGATTTGAAAAAGTTCTAAAAAACATTTGCTGACATAGGTGGGATAACGAGGGGTAGGGGGGAAATGGGAGGGGGAATTGCCCTTCTTTTTTCTTGATCTTAAAAAATAAGAGATCAGAGACCAGATTGATTGATTTAAGGAAAAATTTTCGGAGAGGGCCCTCATTTCCCCTTTTCCCTTTTTAACACACTTCCCTGCCAAAACTCCGGTTACTTACACTGAGTTTAAATGCCTCAGCGTCTAGAAGAAAACTGCATGAGTAGGAAGAAATTTAACTGTCCGGGTGAGACTTGTTGAGCTTTGAAAAAATTAAATAGTTTAAACTCAGTGTAAGACGCTCCTCCGATTAAAAATACTACAAACCCTTGTACACCTCCTGCTGTTCACTTTCCCCACCAACCACCCCCATAAATTGACCAAATGTTACTATCTTAAAAAAGCAATCACGATAAGAAAAATATTTAACTAACATTTCAAGGTATACCTCATGGGGCCGCAGGATTATGTTTAGAAATGGTATAAAATGGCCGCCAAGTCATCAAATTTAAGAAAAATTTTCGGAGAGGGCCCTCACTTCCAAACCTTAAACAGTCCGGGAGAAACCCTCGAAGGAGGGTGCACAAAAAACCCTCCTTCGAGGGTTTTTGTGCACATGGGGGCCGCCATTATCCACAATGCATTTCACCGGCGCCATACATATACTGTGTGCGGTGCACTCAAAATCAAAAAAGGGAAAATTTTAGGTCTTAGGGGTACATGAACTTTTATTTATATGTTAGCTTAACAAATTTTAAACGATTTCACCGAGGGGGATTTTTTGCCCACCGTGGAAAATTTACAAAAAAGACGAGAAACCAAACGAGTCTGTAGGTTTCAAACGCATACCAGACGTTTACGTTAAAAATGGAACCTTCTTGTGCGTGATGCTCCGCATAAACAATGGAGTAAGGGAAAACAAGCCAGTGAGCCACAGCTGGACAAAAGGCCGTGGCCGGCTCGACTTGAACCAATTGGTTGTAAACTGGGCCGTCAAACCTCATCTAACTAACTAACTAACTACATATACCGCAACAGTGTGCAATATTCGCTAGCTTCAATGCATCACTGGGCAACGCCCTATGCTCTAAAACCCCGCGAAGTTTGTATTGCAAGATGTACACTCTGTATGTACTATATACGCAACGTGCGGGAACTTGACGTAGTATGCAAGCACTGTATAGGCTACTACTACGTTAGCTAGACCTAGTATATGTGAACGCCATGCATGAGAAACATTTGTGTGTTCAGATAATGTGTTTTCACTCTCATCGATCATTAAGGCCATAGACTGCAGCGGATTTGCCTCGCTGATGATCAGTTTAAGGGGGAGTCTTAACAGGTATGGGTACACTATTTATGCTATGTATACTCCGTAACTACTCTCACTGTAAGTTCTGTGGTCTGGGTTGTTTTTCCCTGACCGCCGGCTGATTTTATTCCACTCAATAATAGGCGGGAGGAAATCTTGACTGCCAGCAACACGGATAGCCTGTGATTTAGTTCATCTTTGATATATAAAAACGATTACACGCAGTTTTTCATCCTGCACAATTCTATACCCCGGCCTAACGTAACGTTAGGCCTAGATCAGTTGAAATCCTCTTTATATTAAGTCTAAGCTTTTTTATTTTACACGGAGTAGGCCTAGTACGGGTGTAAATCTTACCCATGTAGTGAGGCAAACAACAGTCTGAAAGAAGCTGAGCAGATACTTTTCACATTTGAAGTCTGTAGTATTGTACGCAGTGAATTTTTCTCAGCCTGCCTATTGGCCGCACGTAGCCTAGAACTGAAGCCAGTATTGTCAAGAAAAAGTAAACATTGCTAGCAAAAGTAGTAGCCTATGTTGTATGTTTAGTTTGACGCGTACGTCTGTGCCTACACGAATCGAGTCGAACTTAGCTATATAAGTCGTTGGATCTGTACGTTGGTACAGTGAAAGAAACGACTGGGTATACTCTAGTCCAGTAAACAAAAAACGAGCCCTCGAACGAGGGTTTCTCCTGGACTGTTAAACTGTTTTTTTGGCACTCGAGGTTAAAGGCTTCGCCCGCCACACTTAACAAAGATGCAGTCTCCAATAAAAATTACTTCCCTGGCATTTATTACTGCAGCGGACTCCTATGGCTATCCCTCTGTAAGAACTACCCATAACATTTCATTTGTACATTTCATAAAGTATTTAACTATCACACTAAACTTTTCATAGTCCTTTCAAAATTATGTTTTATTTTAACCTATATTTTCCAAATCTTATTTTTCACAGTAACGAAAAACTTGAGAAGTCTATTGTATCAGACCATCGACAAAACTGGAACAGAAAAGGAAGAATTAGGTGGCTAGGAAAATATGAGTCTTTGATGTAATAGATAAAATTACTTTAAAAATAAAGATAAAGAATACTTATCTTCGCGCACCTGTTTTTATTGTTTCGTGATTTCTTTCTGTAGACCATCGTGCGTGTTCCATAGTCATCCAAAGTCTTCTATCGTCATACAGTTACCACACTCAAGCCTAAATCGCTTTATCATAAAAATTACTTGTTATTCTGATTGAGACTAT
>WURT03375524.1:0-23542 GCA_009936505.3 Holothuria glaberrima | reverse complement strand
TTATTTCACCCATCTGCGCATGACCATCGTGACCCGAGCCGGAAGCTCGAGTAAGCCAGGGGAAGCAAATCGAACACACTATTAGTTTTGCTGTGCACTGTGCGCTGATTCATAGTAAAATGTGTACAGTGCACAAGGTGTGCCTTGGAATATAAAAGTAAACAAAGACTAAAAAGGGCATGTCTTCCTCATTTTAGGTCCAATTTCCTCAAATGTGGTATCAAATGAAAGAGAAACCTTTGCTAAGCATAATCCTGCACCACCATAATACAAAATTATAGTGATCTGTAGGGATATTCCATGGAAAGAAAAACCTTATTACGTCATCTAATTCGCATATTTGCATACATAATGTAATATATAAAAGAAATAAAGTGTTCATTTAAATTTCCCGTCTTTGATCTTTCCAGTGATATAAAGGTCTTACAGATAATATTCCTCTTAATTAACCAAAAGGTTCCTGAAAATATTCCTCGTATTAACACTGAATTACCTAATGGCATTGAGTTAAAAGTTTGTTTTCTCATGTAACTCATTGCCTTTGCAAAAATAATGATGTGAATTGTTGCACACTGTTAAGGTTTCTTTTGTTAACTCTGTATAAATTATCTCTTACTTACTGATCAGATAGTTTACAGCTTGGTGAATGATATCAGTATTTTTCAAGGAAACAATTTTAACTTTCAGAATGAACATCTCAATGGATAACAATGCTACCAGTGTGTACATGAAATAAAGGTTGACATTAGAGAATTCTGCCCCTTGAAAATGGACGTCATGACTTGGCCGATATCGTCACAACTTGGCCGATTTTTCAACAATAGAAAACCGCAAACAACAATAGGCGGTCACTGGACCATGTAATCTGCAACCATGTGGCTTTTTGTCAGTTGTTCAACAAGCAGAGACTTCAAGGACAGGATAAGTTTGTCCAAGTTTCAAGGGAGCGGATTCTCTAATGAAAAATAAAGGCTAACATTAGCCATGTATGGTATGTCCATCTTTCAATGTCACATATTTGCATATTTGCATATTAAGCTTATGTTTATTCATGATACAAGTGTGAAATAGAAATTAACCTGTCAAATGATCAATATTTGATGGATGTTAATGGGAATTGCCGCTATTTTCTGGATTTTTAAAGCTTTTTACATCAAATATCTAACGGTCTAATTATCACCACCAGACCTTTAAAACCGCTACTGTATTTTTTATACATTATGCTCAATGTCAGCAAACACATGTATGCAGAAGGCCTGAGTTTACCTACCTCTTGTTCCCCATTTGGCTAACGGGAAAGGCCATCTACTTCTCAGAAATACTCTAATTTTTTTTTTTTTTTTTGCATCTCAGAGGAGGCATCTTTCAAATTATGTTACGTCCCATGAGGCTTTTACACATGTAAATAATATATGTATATGAACGTTTGAAGCAAATCGCAAGACGTATTCATTTGGGTATAAAATCAGAAATTCGACAAAATATACGTATAGGCCTGTCTTTGTTGCCACGAGTTTCCATAAGAAGAAATAGCTACTATGGTAACATTTTATGCGTAAACATATCTCCCTTTTTAACGTTGGGTCTCTTTTTTATAAGCAATGATTCCATCTTCATGATAAAGTAGTTTTAAGAACAGAATGTCGATTTGTTCTTTTTTAGCTTAAAAGAATGAAGTTGAGGTCCAGTCGGAAATTTTGATTAAGGGCTTCGCCGCGCGCGCACTCTGGATGTTTTCCATAGGTAAAAACGGCCTTTTTTAACATTTATTGAAAATGATGAAAATAGTGGCTTGGCCAGAATTTCTTTGTCAGGCGTAAAGGCTTTTCTCAAGGGGGGGGGGGGGACCTATATGAATATATGTCTGCCCTAACAGCTTTTACGCACTTACTGTATTGAAGACCGGTGCAGCGTGCAGTGGCATGTACAATGTACATTGTAAATGACTAGGGTACGTATATCTTGATACTGCATCCATGCGGTTAAGCTATGATTTGACAAATTAGATCAGGACGCCATCATTTCTTGTTATTGTTTCAGTTACGTGTCTACCTGCTAACTGGCCAAATTCGTTCATTGTCAAGCTTGTCAAATTTATCAAAGCTTGTACATATTGTAAATGTCCCATTTTCTCCTGTCGTAGAAAACTGTTTTTTTAACACTTCGCTTGAACTTATTTGGGGGGGGGGCAAGAATGTATTACAAAATAATTTTGGGGGAATTTCCCCACCCCGCATGGACACGCCACTGGATGAAAAAGCAGACGATCTCTTTGTGCTGCTTATGATTCACGATTCTCAGATTCGATTAAATCCCAAACAAGGGATTATTTCCCAAATTGTCAGTGTGCGGACTGTGATCCCCTTCTGTAAGTGTACTTTAAAAATGGGACCTACTGCCATTGTGCTTGGTGCTCAGCATAAGCAATGGAGTAGGGAAAACAAGCCAGTGAGACACAACTGGAAAAAAGGCCGTGGCCGGCCCGACTTAAACCAATTGGCTAGAAACTGAGCCGTAAAACCTCATCTAACTAACTAACGTCTGTAAGTGTACATTCTGTCTTCGGTACTCTTATGTATGAAGGCTTCCTTCTCTTAGAGGCATACTTTGTACGAAGTTGTCTCATCATAAATTCTTTTTGGAAGGCATTAGTGGCAGCCAAATGGAACCCCTAACACGATCCATCTTTCCCACCTGAAACGGAACCCTATCCCCTCTTCTGCATAAAAAGTTGCCAAATTGTGATTTTTGCTGCCTGTTTAGTGATTAGTAAGCATCAAAGATCATTTGCAGATAGTTAAATGCTTCGTTTTAATCATCACAATTTGTACATATCTCAGAGCTTGCGGTCTCTCACCAGGGAGTTGTCCCTTGACCCCTCCGGGCATTGCCGCCGGCCTTGACACCACATCAACAGGGAAAGCGCTTCTCGCTGCTACGGTGCCTTTAGTTCCGCTCAATCTTTCTTATCGTTGTACCCCTCCGGTGGAACGTTATACCTCCTAGTTCGAAAACTTCTAATGGGGCCACTGGCCACACACCACTTTTACTCGTCCTACTGCTCATGCTTGTGCTCGTAAACTTTGAAATGCCCTATTATGGCGTTCCATAGACTTGTTCTTTAGTACCCCACCATATGATCTCACCATGTCGACGACTTGGTCAGAGAATGTATCTTACGTTTCCATGACGACTTTCTTATTTAGGAATTAGCACACTGTGTCAATATTCTAAATATGAATGGCCAGATAAATTGTCTAATCATGTCAAATTCCTAAATTCCTGTAATTCGGATGTCGTTTTGGTCAGATGAGTTGCCTTACTATTTCGACTTTTTAGATTCGGATGTCGACATAGTCAGAAAACTGACTGATGTCGGCTTCCAACCGGAAGTGTGTCATCTTTGTCAAATAAATTATTTCACAAACATGACAAGTCATATGCCGCATCGAGAGCCCCGTAGTTTTTATTTGCCTTTCATTTTCGTGTATAGGTGTTCCAGCTTAAAACGCAAAGACTTTACATCCTTTTCGATCAATTAATTTATAGTCACTTTATCCACGCAAAAAAAAGCCAAAGTACACTAACTATACCAAAGGCATACTGATATGCAGTAACTGTTTACAGCGACAGGGCCTTGAGCCCACCTTGCCTCTTATGGAATTTTCTAGACAACACACTTCGCAATTCTTTTTTGGTCTGTAGCTCCATGGTCTCTCCCCCACCTCTCCCCACCCTGGTTTCTCGATTTATCTTAGAATCACCACTGATTCACAAAGTCGATTTTCCTTTCCAAGTCTTGTTGATGATGTGTCTTAATTAAGTTCTGAAACAAGAATAGTTATCGTTGAAAGTTGTTAGAAACTTCGATGCATATCAACTAAACGTACTTTGGACGTTCCACTGCACAGGAAATATTTAGCATATTAAAACTTTAACTTGCTTCTTTCTCCCACCAGTTTCCACTTATATAATATTTTTCTGTTATAAACGTCTATGTTACCACATGCTTTTGGGGTCAAGTCTTGGAACCATGGTCTATTTTGCCCAAATAGTGAACTGTGGACCTAGGTCCCGAACTTTCCTATTGCTTCAACGCAAACAATTTTAAACAAACATAAAATGTTTGATCAAGCCATAAGGAGACGTCTACTTATGTTCTTATTATGGAACGCGTAAACGGCACATGTTATGTGACGACGTCACATGTTATGTAGCGATGCAACAACTGTTGCAGTGACTTTGTAAAAATAGTGTATTGACGACATACAAATGTCTTGTGACGATAAAAAAATGGGGTGTGATTACTCAAATGTCACTTGTGATGATCACATTTTATGCTGTGACGATGCAAACACTTGTTGTGACTAGGAAGATACATCTTGTGACCGTATAAAATTATGGTGTGATGTCAAAGAGTATCTTGTGACGATATAAATCATGGTGTGATGTCAACTATTATCCTGTGACGATATAAATTTATAGTGTGATGTCAAACTCCATCTTGTGACAACGTAAATTTATGGTGTGATGTCAAAACCATCTTGTGACGATATAAAGTTACGGTGTGATGTCAAAAAGTATCTTGTGACGATATAAATTTATGGTGTTACTACATGTAAACATAATGTAACTTCGTAAAATCATGGTGTGACTACATAAAAATTGTGTGACTACAAAAAGACATGGTGTGACTACGTAAAATCATGGTGTGACTACATAAAAAGCTTAAAAACATGATATGACCACGTGAAAATTCATTATGACGACGTAGACTGTCGGTGTGATGATAAATCGGTACGTGACTGCTTAAAATGAGGGTGTGATGAAAAATGATGGTGTGATGAGAAATGAGGGCGTGATGTTCTGATATAGTGCGTTGAATTTCTCCAGTAGTGTACGCAATGCTTTCGGGCCAGTCGGCCCCAAATCAACTCGAGCCCTAACCAACTCGGCCCCATACCAACTCGAACCACAACCAACTCGGCCCCAAGTCAAGTCTGCCTCAAGCCAAGTCGTTCATACTAACTCGAATCTCAATCAACCGTACCCCAAGCCAAGTAGGCCCCATACCAACTCGGCCCCATACCAATTCGGCCCAAGACAAGTCGGCCCCATTCCAACTCGAACAACAACTAAGCCTAGTCGGCCCTAGGCCAAGTCGTCCCCAATATGAAAAATCATAACAGAATTAAGTGTTTGTGTACTTAAAACTATGGAAAAACTGACTTGCGTGATATTATCTCTTCCACACAGGTTCTACAAAAGAAACAAGTGGAATTCACGGTGGCATCCCGAGTTGAAATAACAAACTTACCATATACAATGGCTATAATACAGCTTATCTTACAACCCCGGCCAAATTCATGAAGACCGACTATATTTCTTCTGCATGAGTCAACATGATAGGCGGTTCGACGGCTGTCACGTGACACCAGATGGTGGTACCACCTACCTTTACTTTCATGTGCGGAGTCACGTGCAACATATCAATATCCTCAGAATAGTCTACCACACACTTCAACAAAAAGTTCACTTAAAGGGAGATGGCAGTCACCCTGCAAGTTTATTTTCAAAAGTTTGTTAAATCTTACAAATTTCCTCTCATTTTGCTCACAAGTATCTTTCATTATGTTTCTGTATACAGAAATTTAATATTGAAGTTAAACCAAGGAGTTTTCTGCATGAATTTGACAAATGAGTAACAAACGTTGTCACATGATTGATAAGAGCCATTCCTGAACTAGGATGACGGCGCACACCCATTCAAATTGGGGGAACTGCATTTCCCCTTTAGAGCCAGGATCTTTCGGTTGTTTCCTGAAGCCGAGTTGATATTACCGTTCATGCATAAATATACACTGTTTCAGAACAGTGGAATAAAAAGTGTATACAGAATGACAGCTCTTTGGTTAAAGGTCACTTTACGTTGGCAAACATCAAGGTCTATATCTGCCCTTGTTCACTAGTTCGTTATTGCTAGTACAGTTACTGCTAGCCCTCGGTCGATCGGTTACCGCTAACCTTCGGTCGGTTACCGACATCCTACAAGTAAAAAAATATAAAAAATATTATCTATTACTCTTATTACCCTCTGAAAGCATAAGCAATATTAAGGATTTCTCAAAAATTCATTAAATGGGTAACTAAGATGGGTTATGCAACATTAATAACATTTGTAATGGCATAATTTCCAACCGCTTTCTTTACCGTATGACCCCTTTCAATACATGCACAGTTGTCGAGAGAAATTCTCCCTTCAACTGTTTACACATGGTGAAATATAAATGCTGTACAGAATACCAATTCGATTAAAATTCGGCACATACATCCTTAAGAATATTTGTGTCTTAAAAACATATTTACTATCTCATATTTCATATCACATTATATTTCGGAATTGCTTAAAATTGTAGTGCCTAATAACTAACTCACACAATACAATGGCTTAATACAGCTTAGTTCTGGAGGTGGCGACGGCGGTGTATTGACAGCACCCTCATATACAGTTCGTGGAAGAAAACGTCCCTTCTCTGAGATTAACAAATACACGTAATATTTACGGCGGCAATGCTCACATGATGTGCATGAACAGAAACTCAAGGCGGCGGCCACGCCTAAAAACCACAGTTAAAACATTTTCCAGTGGCTTTTCATAAGGGTCTCGTGTGAAAGAGAAAAAAATTCCAATTCATTCCCTCCAAACCCCGTAGCAATACTCTTTTCCTAACTTGAGATATCTCATATTAAAGTCCCTTCCACGTCGTCGCGGTGAGAAATGACGACTTATTAGCTTTAAGGGCAAAGTGTCCACACTATGCAACTAGTCACAGATCGTTGACGCGGTTGCCGCGATATAGTGACTTCAACTCTCAATATGAACTATACAGTAGTACTACAGGTTGTTCACATACTGTGTGCATGCTGTTCACATGCCCGAACAGCATAAGTGAATACATTCACTCGAAAAATGGTGTTCTTACCGGTCGATGATATGGTTTGCGTTAGATTCGCCAATACCACAACCTTCGTATTCCTGTTTGACCAATCTTTATTCGTAATATCGTACAGACAGTCTCAAGCGACCGAACATGTTCGGTCGCATGAGACTGGGTTGGGCGACTGCTTGCAACTAGTAGCAAAGTCTTCCACACTTTGCGATGCGTCTGAATAATCTCGTCGCAAGGAGTTGCGTCGCATCGAGTCGCATAGTGTGGACGGGGTTTAAAGAACACTTTTTTTTGTCAAAATATACCTCCAGTTCTCCTCAAGGTCACATGATGTTATGTAAAGTTGGCACATTACCCCAGATTTCTTTTTTCTTTTTAACTGAATGCCCTGTTTGTCCTTTAAATTTGATACTGTTGGAATGTTTGAATATGTTTCCATGTAGATTTCTACACCATATGTAGGGCATAACAAACAAATTTGCTAAATATTCCATACAAGGGCATCAATATAAAGAAATTAAATTCTTTGTGCCGCTACGACACCACAGATTTCCCATAATGCACTCCAGCTTCAAAAAACTGCTATTCTTTGAAAATTTGTAACTTCCAAACGTTTTACCTCCTTAAAGAGCAAAAGTTTCTGCATTTTTTGAACGCATTGAACTTTGTCTCTGTCAAATCCCTTTAGAAGATGGTTTGTCCCGATACTGCCACGTTCTTCGACAACGATATTATTGTGTCGTGATGAAACATCTTTTCAGTCACTTTTAAATCATCCCAGGGACTATGCGCTAGGAAAAATGCACAAATAATTCGTTCGAGCCATTCATCGCCATGTCACGGAATTTAAGCCGGCCTACATACAATCTGAGACTGTGAATTCCACTTGTTTCTTTTGTAGAACCTGTGTGGAAGAGATAATATAACGCAAGTCACTTTTCCATAATTACAAGTGGGCCTACTCTAGTCTATCGAAAATCAAATCCCCCTGTCATTTTTCATATTGGGACCGAGTCGGTGTGGGGACTAATTGGCTTGGGGCTGACTTGGCTTGGGCCGAGTTGGTATGGGGCCGACTTGGCTTGGGGCCGAGTTGGTACGGGGCCGATTTGGCTTGAGCCGAGCTGGTTGGGGTTGGCGTTGATTTGGGGCCGACTTGGTCCTAAAGCGTTGCTGGACTACGGAAAAGTTCAATGCACTATATCCGATAATCACACCCTAATTTTACATCACACCATTTTACATCACATCATTTCTCATCACACCATCAGTTTACATCGTCACGTACCAATTTCTCAGCACATCAACAGTTTACGTCGTATAGTATGGAACGCGAAAAGTACAGCTGACATCGCGTCATAGGGCTTACAATGCATTTTTTACGTGGTCATACCATGTTTTTAAGCTTTTTATGTATTCACACCATGGTTGTACGTAGTCACACCACTTTTTATGTACTCACTCCATGTTTTATGTAGTCACAATCTTTTTTATGTAGTCACACCATGTTTATACGTAGTCACACCATAAATGTATATCGTCACAACATAGATTTTGACTTCACACCGTAAATTTATATCGTCACAACATGGATTTTGATATCACACCATATATTTGTATCGTCACAAGATATATCATCCTAGTCACAATAAGTGTTTCCATCGTCACAGCATAAATTGAGATCATCACAAGTGACATTCATGTAATCACACCCCATTTTTATACCGTCACAAGACATTTTTATGTCGTCACCACACTTTTTCTTATATAGTCACTGCAACATTTGTTGCATCGCTGCATAACATGTGACGTCGTCACATAACATGTGCCGTTTTCGCGTTCCATACTTATTAACGTAAGGGGAAAGGGACGGCCTGCTTCCACATTTGAAATGATTTCGTTTCTGACAGGGGGTTGAGAAGCAATTTTCCTATCACCTTTTTTATTTACCCTTCTCAAATATGATTACATAAGGCAAGAAAAACGATGAGAAAAATACAGCGGTGGGAACATAATTTATCATTTTGGTTGTTTCAAAGCTAAAGGGATCAATTGCTTAAACGCAAATTTGGATCAAATTATGTCCCCCCCCCCCTCCGTTTCATTAACTTTTGGCTATTATAGTTATCAGTCCCTACGAAAAAATGTAGGCAAAGATTTGGAAAGGTGATGTAAGGGCCATGGAGTGTCAACTCAGTACGTTGATTGGGTGTAGCAGTAAAGCCACATTGACAAAAATGTAAAGTTAGTTGAGCCGAAAAACTTTATGAATTTTGAAGGTTGCAGTGGAAGAAAACAAGAAAACCAGAAAACCATATTAGCTGCAGGAGATGGATTGTAAAGCAACATATAACAAGCATTATGATTATTTTTGTACAAAAAACATCACTATTATTTCTTGTTCGATTATGAAGTTCGAAATCTGGCTATATATGTGTTTTTTACTGTCTAAGCTGGGAAACTATGTCGTTAAACCAGTGAAAAAGAAACTTTATTTCTCATTATCATCAAAGGCAAACCTTCGACAATACAGTGTCAAATGTACAGTTAGTGATATCTTAGTGTAAAAGCTCTTAACAGGTAAAATGACGTCTAATACATTAAGGCAAAACTTACTTTGTCCTAGATACACCTCGTCGTTTGCTGTACAATAAGAGTAGGCTTATACAATTATTTATACATCGCACAATTGTACAAAAGTAATTAGGTACTAAGTTACAATAGTTAAAACAATAAAAGTAGAAAAGTAAAACAATAAAAAAGTAAACAAAACAAGAACAAGAAAAGAAAGAAACATATGAGGAATAAAAAACAATCAACTAAAACTAGTAAAACGCCTCATTAAATAAAAATGTTTTAAGACTAGACTTAAAAGAATCAATTGTTTTGCAAGAACGAATATGTAGCGTCAGCCTGTTCTTAATGGTTGGGGCGCAGTGCTGGAAAGTTTTGCCACGAAACGAGAAGTTGCTTCCACGCACATACGTCTCAGCCAACAGGAACAGGCAAGCAGACAGAAGATTTCTTAATTCACTGCTATATTTCTAATAATTTGCTGCTCTATGGAATACGAATGTGAAAAACCTTATTTCCATATACGTACAGATGTATCTTTTACTCTATCATATAATAAAAGACTCTAACAAGTTCACTAGAGTCCGCTTAAATGTTGATTAGACTTGATTAAAAATGAATCAATTGTGGTAATTTTTTAACCAATCTAGTCAAAGGATAGACCAGATCCCGGTTCGTGCATTGTAGATCAATTTCGGTCTAAACTAGCGAGGGACGTTTTTAAAATGTATAGTATAGACCTTATGTACAACATGCACTGAACTATACGCTAGGAAAGGTTATTCCACTATAGCATTTTGAATCGTGCAGGGTCAAATGATGTAGATCAGGCTTACTCCAGTCAATTCACTACTAAAGACCTTATGCATTAACGTAGAGCGACGTCATTTTGGAGGCAAATAATCAGGCACATTGTTCACAAGACGTAGACTTCGCAAGCGCTAGTAGTAGACTTACGCGCGTATCCCCTAGTATACCAATCAGATATCTGCATTTGTCGGTGCAAGCTACAATGATACGCGCTTGCCTCCATGGAGAGCGCACTCTCTGTTCTTTGACGTCCTATGCATAAGGTCTATACAGACAAAATCTTTTAGCTAAAACAGTCCTCTGATACTATACTAATTAATGTCACAATTATGTTTGGTTTGATCAACTGAGTGAGGAATGACTGTATATTACAATTGTGAGACATACAGACATTTCGTAGTTTTAGTAGTGGTCCTGCCTATTAGGAGAACAGTGCGCGTGAGCGCACTGTGAATGGTAGGTCAGTACGCGGTGACTGCGATAGCACTGTAGTTGAACAGAATACCAGAGAAATCCTAGCTAAACGTTAGGATTTCTCTGGACCTTATGCACATGACGTCACAGAACAAAAAGTGCGCCCGGTGGACGTAAGCGCGTATCATTGCAACTAAGACCAACAAATGCAGACAACTGATGTATGTACCCGTCACATACCTGCAAAGTCTACGTCATGCGTGCAGTGTGTTTCATTGTTTACCCTCCAAGATGACATCGCGTGACGTCAGTCCATAATGTCTATAGCTAAGTGACGTCATGTAAGAGGACAAATAATGAAGCTAGCTAGATAACGTGCGTGACCCTGGTACACATACTGAGCCCAAGACTTAGCTCTCGCACGTAGACTTATCCTCGTGTCCGACCGGCACAAAAATTAACGTCTGCGATAGTGTTGGTGTAAGGAGAGAAAACCTTAGCTTATAGGATTTCGCTGGGTGTAAGTTGCATGATGCAATAATACGTATGCTACCTCGCACTAGCATGTACGTCATTGTTATAATGGTACGCGCTTAGCTCAGCCGGGGGTGGGGGGACTTTCTGTTCTGTGACGTCATATGCATACTTTTTATACAATTAGCATCTATGAGCTGAGCCCACTGTGAATACTTGAAATTCACATAAGACGTTGAAATTAATTTGACGAAATGTGAGAATGTCATTGCTATGGCAACCGTCTGCAAAACTTTTTAATTTCTACAGTTACCTCGATCGTCAACAAGTAATATTTTTGGTCAAAAGTTATCTTGAAACCTGAAACTTTTCCTCAATAAGTCATTTATGATTTGTGAGAAGTATATGTTAGTCTACTCCTTATAAACCTCAAGAGGGAAAATAACAAGGGAAATAACAAATTTGACGAAACTGATGATTCACTCGCACAAAAAAGTCAGAATAAAATTACATTCGAAATTAAATGTGCAGCTTTAGTAAGTTTGCCTTTTCAATATTTACTTCTTTGTTCTCATGAAAGTAATGGAGTAGGGAAAACAAGCCAGTGAGTCACAACTGGAAAAAAGGCCGTAGCCGGCTCGATTTAAACCAATTGATTAGAAGCTGGGCCGTAAAACCTCATCTAACTAACTCAATGAAAGCAAATCGTTTTTCTCCATAAACTGAACATTGGCGGAAATTGGTTCCAAAATCTGGGTGAATACAACAAGCCAACCGCGCCGAAGGGGCCGGGAAAACGCGAAGCGCTCCCTAGTTCCCTTCGACCCTGACGGAGTTGGGTCGAGGGGCAACGCCCCGTGAGGGTTAATAGGATTATGCCCCCTAAAGCCTGTTTTTACAAAACTTATGTGAACAATAGAGAGAAGAATTGAATTAATTCGAAAAGACATTGGATGCGCTCTAAACAGACCACACAACTGTAATTCGACCATTTTTATGTTCGTAGGGTCGAGAGACAACTCCCTAGAAGAGGCTTATGGGGAAAGGTCCATGAAGCTCCAGGGTATTTCAAACTTCTGAGCATTAAAATGAAAAGTTTCAGATATTTCCAAAGGAAACCGGATGCCTTCTAAATAGACCACAAATATGATAACAACTCCCTGATTCTACCATGCCTCTTAATGGCATAAAGCCAATTTAATAATGATTCAGATGGCGTTTGGGCAGTGGTATATATATGTTGGTATATAAATATATATATATATATATATATATTTATGTATAAATATATATAAGGGTTCATTTCACTTATATATATGTATATATGTATATATATACATATAGTGTAATGCTGTCGCGTTGTACGTGTCAGCTATGGAGCTTGCGGAGCCATGTGGAGCTCCAAGGGATTATGCGGAGCTGTGAGGAGCACTAATAGCTTATGCGGAGCCATGAGGAGCACGTAGGATTATGTGGAGCTCACAGATCCCTGTTTTTATTAGCCTTTCCGAACTACTTAAATTGTTTTATTGTGTGAAAGTTGTGTCTCTATGAGGTTTTTGTTTGCTGTTTGAGATTATCCACAAGAAAATCCCTTCTTTGTAAATGTCTGTTATTTGTTTCTGCCGTTTTACATATCTGGTGTGACTTATATAATGTTACGCAATAGGGTATTCGCTTCACAAATGGTTACATGTATTTTCACAATTTCCTAATTTTAGCATTGAATGGTTCTACGGTTGTGGATTATTTTAGACATTTTTAGCTGTTATTGTTAGTTAATCTTATCTTTATGTTGAATGGGGGATCATTTTAAAGCCTGTTATTAAGGGAAACATTTAAAAGAGGTACATGTGTACAAGCTACACAATCTCACACCACTATTCTTATATACTCGACACACCAGGACAGCCAGTAGGAGAGGGACAACTTAGCAAGGTAGCTTGCACTTAAAGTTACTATCAGGCCGACGCCCTGAAGCTATGTAGCTCGTGTTGAAAGGCACCTCTGATGTTAAGTTTGCCTAGTACTACTGCCGTTGTGTCTTGCCAACTACTGTGTGCTTTATGACTCCAGCTGATTTTATTATGTGCCGTGTTTTTTATCATTGTAAAGAATACGCAGATAAAGCTTCTACAGTTGTTTTACTGTCTTTGTGTTGTTCCCTCGGAAGTCGCAAGTGTCCAATCAAAGTACAACATCATCGGCCAAGGATCCTAACCTGCCGGCCTCACGCTACCCAATCTCAACCCCATCTCCCCCAAACGTTACAATATGTATATATATATATATATATATATATATACATATATATAGGTTTTTTGTCAGGGGGAAACGAGTGTGTTTTCCGATTAACACTTTACCGACCAGGTTCGAATACGTGACAATCAGAGGAGACACCGCATGGAATTTTCTTTATAAGGACTTTAGCTACAGAAGTTTATCATAGGGGAGGGTTTAAGTTTAGATGACCCAATAGTTCAGGAAGCGCCGTGGGAAAACGGTGAGCTCTCGTCGGGGTGAGATTCATTTCACTATGTGAAAATGGCTTCGATTCTTTCTAAAACAACTATCTATGTTAGGTGCGCCCGAAGCCCTCCAAACACAGTATTTAAAGACAGTGCAAAACGTGTTACTACATCCGGCATTTTAAAAGTTATCCAAGTTAAATTAAAATGTCTTTCATTTTCCTCGTTTCTTCTTCCATTCCCTATACCCTTTCAGGCAGGGCCGAATTTACCTCTGGCCTACGTGCCCAGATGCCCCCACGCAAAGGGCCACCACAATCTAAGATACAACATTCCTTAAGGGCATTGGGAGACCCTGTCTAACCTTAATCCGGAGGCCCCACACGAAGGGGTCCCCAATATAAAGGAATATAATTTTGATTTAGTCTATTGCGAGACGCGGCATCTGTTTCTCGAGTACGTAAGTGTACTTGCATATCTATTATGTCATCTTGTTTCTGAAGAGCTCAGTAAGTGCTCAAAGTTTTACCAAATACGAATCGGCCCAGAGCCCTCATATTTGTTAATACGGTCTTGTCTTCAGCAGTCCATCCCCGGACTCTTCCCAGCAGATATGCAACCATTTTTGGTTCGAAAGGAGAGGTGCCAGGTGGAGTTGTATGGGGCGTTGGAAAAATAGTCTCCCTCAAACTGACATGTGATAATAAGAAAAGAAGCAAGATGAATGAACGAGAAGCCTTCTGAGAGAATAGCATTTTTGAAGCCATGTTAATTCCGGTCAAGTATTCTTTATTTCACACTATTCAAAAGTAATCAATTTGATAACCCAAAAATAATAACAAAGAGCACATCACTTGGTTATATTTTTGAAAACTTGGGGTGGATGTTTGCGTAGACCGTTTTTCTTTTTCAATAAGAGGGGGATATAGACCCTATCCCCGGAAGTTCCTCCTATGAACCTATGCATGGTTTCAGACCTGACCATAAGTTTCAGTAAAATTAAATTTACGAGAATAAGCCGAATTCCCTTTTGTAATCAATACTAGTGAAATTTTACACATAGTTGAACGATGACTTAATCAAGTGATATTTACAACATAGACTAATACAGCATTATAGAGTGCACTATCTCACTACCACAAATTTACAATCTGTCTTCCCAAAGTAATGAAGAAATTTGTCAAAAATATACGTGATTACATTATCTTCGTGAAAAGGTGAAAGGCTCCATGTGAAACGTACTCAAAACAAACAATTTATAATCTTAATTAAACTCCAATATTATTTTTCTTTTTTGTATAAAAACACACTTTGGTGAAAAAGATTTACGCTAGGTAAAATACACAGACACTGCAGTTACCGCATTGTAATAATTACAAACTTTCAGTAGATTTCTATGTATACTGTGGCCACTTTTCACACGCGTTATATCTTACAACCTCATTTACATACCTTTTCGGACGTATGTCAAACAAGGCCTACCATACGTAGATTCTAATCGATGTTAATAACTTTTCTGGTTTATTGGTGCTTTCTTAAATGAAGGTTGTTGGACGTTGCATGACAAAGTGATGATTTTTGAGAGAAAAAATGACCCCGACATTTGAGTGACTCTGTCATGGGACTTACGAAAAAGGGTTTTAAAGTGTCCCTAAAGTCAAACATTTCAAAATATAGTATCACGAAGCTTGAAAAATGAATTCAAATAGTCCAACTCCCATCTTCGCAGGAAATTCCTGAGCTGAGATATAAAATGTTGAATCCTGTTCACTCAATTTAAGGTGGTAGATTTTTATATAATTTGTGATGTCATGCTTGTACTAATCAAATTACTTTCTTTGTTTTTTCCAAAGCCATCCACCTTGACCTGAAATATGATCACTGTCTTACTGTTATGGGGTGACTTGACTATACAAACCCTCTCCATTCAACATGCTATGCAAGAAAACAGTAAACATTTCAAGGTTACATAAACATTTTAATTTCAAAAGAAAACAAAAGCAGGTAATGTGAGTTGGACAAGAATGACATCACAGATTATTGTGCAATTGACTATTTCAAATTAAGTGAATATCTTTCAACATTTTACATCTCAGCAATGGAATAAGCTATGAATATGGGAGTTGGATGAATAGGATTTATTTTCCAACCTCTAAAATACATCTCTTGTGAATTTAGACTTAAGGTACATTTAATGCAGTTCTTAACGCACAGCCAACGGGGATTTACACATTAAGAGCAACCACGGACCAACTTTATTTTAATGACTTCAGCAAGTAGAACAATGCAGGTAACCTTCCCTATCGACTTTATTTTCACATTCTAGCATATAGTGTAAGTCGATGTGCCTCTCTTGTTGCTCCTGGTGTCAATTTATTTCGTGTTTGCTCACATGACAATGAAAACTACCGTCTGTTAATAAATTAATGTACGCAGAACATATCTAAGAATGCTACAAATGAGCCAGACAAAATGGTCCGCAAAATCCATCTTCAACTACATCACACATAAGGAGCTGAAAGAGAGACCCTTCTCTCAAGGATGAAAGTGGATTGAATGTAAAGAATCATAACTCATGGTTTGACATTTTACAGTCACATTTAAGCCTTTGCTCTAGCCATTAAATGAAGTAAAAAGACACATGGAACTTGGAAAATGTCTCTCTGTTGATAACTGGATGTAATCAGAAAATCCTTGGCATTACGTAAGGCATAAAATTTCATTCCGATGAGCCATACAGATTTGGAGGCCAGATCCGCTAATGAGAGTTTTGCTGCTACTTTTTTGAAACACATAAAGGTTTTTAAAATTATAAAAGATCATACCTGTCTACCAGCTGTAAAAGGAATTGAAACAAAAGAGTCACAATTTCCATCACAATCCATCAGATATTGACTATTGTATAATGTACACTATTTCGTCAGTGAATGTCAGCTAAATATGCAAATCTGTGACGTGGAAGGAGGGTTGCATGAGATTTTGTCTTATTTAAACCTTTTTTGAACTTAAAATATCATTTAAAGGACATTTTTACATCTGATAATGAAGACTTTATCAATTATGTAAAGAGAACAAGTATTTAGTAACACTTCGAAACATATGTTTGTATCTTTACAAGTAGTGCTAGTATAGAGGGTCTGTCTTTTGGTTTTCGACTTTTGAACTTAGCGTACTAAAGGCGGGGGGGGGGGGCTGACGATTCACACACTGAGGATACCAGCCATGAAGTGATGCCATCCTACAGCCATTAATAACTTATTTATGAGAATTTCGGTAATCAGTACAAGGATTCGAAATAAATAACACTGTTTATTTCTAAACTGCCTTACATATCTCAAATGGAAGGAGTTGCAAATTGCAAACCTTAGGAACCATCTCTCTTAAACATAAGCAAGCATTCTCAAAGGGAAACAGTGTCACCCATCCCCTTACACTCAGCCCCTTCCTCAAGAAAAAGGTGCAAATAATTTTTCAAAGTATGATCATATCAAAGCTTCGTCAAAGATTACATCATTTTGAATTCGTCTGAGCCATCTTACTTAGACAAATACTTCTCACGAGGGGGGGGGGGGAACCAACGGTTTCTTTCATTCCACAGGACAGCACACCCTGAAAGGGGCAACAACAGAACGATCCGCCCCTGGTGACAATGTACCAGATATGCCATTGAAAGTGGCGAACATTTAAATTTACTGTAAGAGAATTTTCAGTAAGAAATCGGAACCTATACAGGGAGCTGATCAGGGCCCTCTAAGGCTGGGGGAAGGCTTGAGAATTTCAGCTCCCCAATAATGTTCAGTCTAAAGTGGGATTCAAATATTATCACTGGCTGTTCATAGGAGCAGCCAAACAATGCCTTCACTGTAAACACTGGGGTCAATTTGACCCAAAAGTGGGAGGAAACCCACTAAATTTTTTGTGTCAAAATAATGACCCAAATTAGACTTCATTTGACCCAAAGTTGCGTAAAAATTTGACCCAAAATGTTGGTTTAGTTCCCTCGTGACCCAAGTATTTTTAGAGTGTAAGAAAGTTCCAACAGAATCAAGGCGCCATAGGGCCCCTGCGCCGACACCATGCCATTAGAAGCCTTCCTACGGACCTGCTGGGTAATATGTCATCTCCCTGGTTTTTTTTTTTTTTTCATGTCCAAATATAACTTTGAAAATGACAGAATTTAGTCAATCCATGAAAACTTATCTCTCCTCTCTAACGATTAATATGGAAACGTGACCAATCATGACCAGGTGACCAAAAAAGCTATAAGGACAGCTCTCTGGGTCACTAATTCACCTGTTTTTTATTTAGATATATATTATCATAGAGCTGTTAGGAAGATCCTCGAATATTTATATTTCTTCCCTGGTACCCAGAAAACGTTATTTATCCAGATGCTAAGTAGTACCTTATAGTTTACAACGATGTATTATTTTTCATAACCATTGCAGGCATTTTTTTCATATAAAACATTGTAAAAACTATATTCTCTTCTGTTTTCTCATAAAGACTGTATTGTGCGTCGTTCATAAAATAAATTCTCAACATTTCTGAAATATGATGGGAATTTTATTTTTAACAAACCTAGCTCATTTAAGAATGGCAGCACTAAATTTGGTTTTCACTTTACACGTACACATACAAGAGTTAAGGCAAAGTGAATTTTACAGTTCCAAATCAAAATATCTATTTGTAAATATTTAGCATATGATAATTTTTCTTCGAGCGCGCAAATACAGCATCCGAGTCACTTCATAACAATGTTAAACTAAGAAATTTAAAATTACAAAGTTTAGCACAAACGTCAAATGTATTTCATAATGGCAGAATGGGATGTTCCGGTGAAAAAACACGAGAGTCATGATATCAGAGAACTTTTTCTCTCAAAAATATGCTGAGTTAAGAAGTTTCAAATTTTTAAAGAAAATATTCAATTTACAGCAGTACATCTGTGTTGTCAAACAGGCAGAAAAATTTAACATCTTTTGTATTTCTCTATATTCTTGACACATGTGAATGAAATATTCCATATACTTTAAGAGTTGTAATTTTTTCATACAAAATTTTAAGCTCAGTCTTAAAATTAAATGTTATTCAATGTTTCACTGGTGTGTAGTTTTAAGATCGAATTAGGCACTTCGATTTTAAAGACAAGAAAGAGATTTGGGAAGTAGTCTGCCGGTATAACTAAACATTTTGTGACCTTGAAGCAACTGGAAGTTTGTTTTTGACAAGAATAACGTATCTTTTAACAGAAATATCTTGAGTTATTCACCAGCTACGGGGTGGTGATGACGTTTGAAAAGTATGTAATGGTAAGTTACTCACTTTTATTTGAAATTTATTTTTAAATTTTCACTGGAATATTCTTTTAAGATGTAGGTATGACCACTTACTTAGATTGCTTTTATATGAGGTCAGTCTTCATACCTTTTTAAATAATCATTATCGTAAAATAAACGATCATTTATGCCTTTCTTTTGCATGACAGTAAAATGTTGAAATCGAACGCAGCATTTGGTTCCCACTGTTGGTCGTTACACCTCTTTAAAACAGAGACGACAAACTTCTTATAAATTTGGAATTTTCTACACTAAACTAGTATCTCACCAAGACAAATTCGCTAAAGCTACGCCAAACAGTCGCAAAATACTAGCACTGACTTTGTACTAAGTTATCACTAATGTCATGAAAAACAAGGACCCATCCGGCCCATGAAGGATTCTCCAAAAACGTGCGGCGTTAGGGCTACATTAATTAGACTGTGTTGCTAACACTTCGCTGACATTTAGCGTTCAACTTCCGCAAAATAGTCGCATAAAATTTTGACATGCTCAAATATGCTTGCGATGCTTTGGCGACGCCTGTGAATTCAGACGACAGTTTTGCTACTGTTTTACTAATATTTGACAAATTTGCGAATTTTAGTCGCAAACCTTACGCAAGTGGAATTTGTCTTCGTGAGATAGTAGCTTAATGCCTCCTAGTCCTAACGTCTGCACCAAATTGCTTGATATGTCATCTGCTTTATCCCTACGCCCTTGGCAGCTTATCATGGGTTTGAACTGAACTACATATATTACAAGAGGTGCATAGCGTAATGGATTGACGACAGAAATGCTGCCATATCGTCATTTACTAAGGCCAAGTAGTCATTTCCCAACCATTGATGTGACTTTTTATTTTTGTTAAAAAATAAAGTATTCATCGTTATCCTGTTCGAGAGGTAATTATCATGTTTGAAGACATTTTACGAAGCTCGGGTGGTACTTACGGCTGTTTTTAATTTGAAAATATCCAAGTAGCTATTACTAAGCGCCTGGGCAATAACTTAATAATGTGCTAGCCACAATGGCAGTGAGAGGGTACATGTCTTCTTTTTACTGGGTTTGCCCAGGCTTGGTCCTCGTATGATGTTTCAGTTCAGTGGGTTGTATGTAGTTAGTAGTTACAGCCTAGTACGATTTAACCGACGTGGGACACAACAGGTGTGTGAAGAAAAAAAAGATCTACTACAGAAACTTTGATTGTTCACCAATAATTTCAGTTAATAATGTGCCTTTAAGTTTGCTTTGGTAGTTTACTTCATGTATCTCTGTGACATAAGTTTGCCTGCAATAATCGAAAAAAGGTTTTTACTTTTTAGGCCTATAATAACTTCCAGCAATTGTATCAGAGGGTATGGAAAGAACTCTTGTGTAATAGATGGATGCTTGGAATGTTTACTGTGTTATAAAGTAGAAAGTAGGTGTACATTTAGGATTATAGTTGAATACCTCTTTCAATAAATTTAAACCTTTTGACCGTCGAAGGTAATATGAACATAGTAGGCTACTTGTGTTATTCAATGAGTATCGCAACTCACGTTAGGCTACGTTTTATGCAATGATGTCGCTTGAGTTTTCACACTTCTGTTGTAAGGCTTGTGTGAAATGCTTTGAAAAGAAGTCAAGTTTTCGTTTTCATTAGCTTCTCTGCGACGAAAAACCTTCATCAAATTTTGCCAAAACCGCGTTCCAAGGAGATAAATTGACAAAGGATCAGTGCATGTATTCAACGTGTATATTGTTGATCGAAAGTAACTGAGTACGTGCATTAGACCTGGAACGTCTGCGCCTGCTCCCGTTGTCCAAAGAATCAAGAAAAGATAGTACGGCAACCAGCAAACTGCGAAGGAGACGACAAGGCCAATTACTATCCAGGACACCCTGTTTCTCCTGGCTTGAATATGTCGGTTATGGTTCCCTTCTTGTAGGGCGGCGCTGGTACCAACCAAAGTCATGGCCATACACACATATAACACTGTTATCAGAATGAGAGGACACAGGTACAGAGTAATCGTAGTGAAATAGATAGAAAACTTCAGAGCCGACTCGTTCACAACATTTATGTCACCATCCCTTTTGTAGACGAACCAAAATGGTAGGGATAACAAGGACGCCAAGACAACGACTGCTACAACTTTTGCAAAAGTGGTTTTAATTTTGCCTCCTCTGACGTTCATGGGTTTCGTTACAGCACCCCATCTCTCGTAGCTCAGTAGTACTAACGATAACACGGATATGGCACAGAAATAAATGTGGAGACTTTGGTGTAAACGACATAAAACGAGACTCATTGTGTGAATGTTTTGTTCAGAAAGCTCAAGAGGCACAAATATGAGTAAAAATATAGTATTGGCGGTGCATAGAATCCCTATAAAGACGTCTGAAACGTTACGGAATCCGTAGACAACCATCAAGATTACTATACTCAAGTTAGCTATCACTCCGACAACAAGGATGGCGACAAGGATAACTTTGAGAACAAAGAGAAGAAGCAACGACTCTTCGTCTTCATTATAGTACGATGATGTACTTTCAGCAACATCGGTCACATTAAACGAGACATCCATTCTTGCAAACCACATCAGATTCGCTTGGTTGGTGACAAAGTGTTCCTTTTAATTGTGATGATTTTGAAATGGGAACCCGTGTTACGAGCTGGAAAGAAAAAAAGAAGACATTATTGGGGTGAGATGTACTTTAAAGGAACATTCTCGTCGTTCTAAAACATGGCCTTACACAATGGGGGTGGTAGTGGGAATAGAGACACCGTCGGAAATTTCAAGTTTTGTATTGTTTTGTCACATCGATGTTTAATTAAAACTGTTTGGTTATTCAAAATGCCGAAAGACTATTTAGATGCAACTTGTGAAGCACGAAAAGCGTTATTTCTAGAAAATGGGAAGAATATTTGGCATTTTTTTCTCTTGGTACATTAAACGCTAACTGATGGTGTCGTTCTGTCGATCCTGTTTCCCCCGTTTCAACCTGGGTGCGGCCCTATTCTAAACTGCCCACACAGTTATGTCTTTCAAACTTTTGATTGACCACAGTGATTTGATAAACAGAAAAGGATGGCCAATCCAAACTTTATCTTTATATGTGGGCTATACAAGATCCTCTGCAGTGATGTTGAGATTAGTGAGTTGTGGGTTGCACGGTTGAGTTGTTGCTTTAGGACACTCAAATTTCAGTAACTATTTTGAAGTCTTAAATTGATTTGATCTTCGTAGAATGAACTTTGCTGTAGGCAATAATTTTGTCCCATAGAAGATGCAAATAAGGTTATTGCAATGGAAGGCGAAGCAAAACGGAACATCTGATGCTAGGATTTGAACCATTACGACAAGGGCATTTGGTCATTTCGTCGTTAATGCAATTCTTTGAATTGATAATAAAGGCCTTTTTACAACATTCAGACTATCAGTTACTGGGCAATCTGAATTCTCATTGAGTGACTGCACTTTATTTGACATAAAACTGGGAAAATTTCACAATGCCTTCAACCATTTTAATTGGCAATGGACGTGTGCTGATCAGAATCATCAATGAAATGCCATTTGTACTGAATCATTACATGTTAACTATTTCAAGGTAAAATAGTGCTTATTTTGCATGATAATGTACAAATAAACCACTCTCCTGAAACTTTTGCCTTGGTCGATAAAAGTACATAGACCTAACTTGAAAGGCTTCATAGACATTTAACCGGAGAAGGGGCTACATTTTAAGTTGGTTGGGAAAATATAAAATGTTGGGAGGAAGATATTAGTTCTTTAGTAAGACCAATCTCATTTTCAAAGTAAGGATTATCTTAACACCTTTTAGATAAGGAAGAAATGATCTCGTGTCCAATGTTTTTGGTATCTATGGAAATGAGGTTCAAAAACAGAATGAGTAGTAAATATCCAGTCACGTTTTTTAGCACAAAGGCTCATCTAAAAAATGCAGGTATGATAAGTAATCTGTGCACAGTGCACCCACTAAAGGGAGGCGCCATCGAGTTTCCATGTATGATAAGTCGTCCTAAAAGAGAAAAAAATTAGAAGCAAGTTAAGTGAACTAATAAATTTCATATAGTGCAATAAGTTTCAGTTCAGAAATTTAAACGATTGACGTGCAATTTGGTGAGCTAATATTATGATAAAGGTATCTTTTGAAGAAGGATGTGATGAATGTTTCGACAGGGGGTCAGGGCCGTAGCGAGCGGGGGTGTCACACCCTCAATATTTGGTAACCGTCGGGAAATTTTCGGTCTGTCGGCAAAAAAGGGCGAGAGGGGAAGGAAAAAAGTGGAGAAGGAAAACAAGAGGGAAGAAAGGAAGGAAAGGGGAAGGGGGGGGGGAGTGAAAGGGAAGACGGAGAATGGAAAAGAAAAAAAAAGAGAAAGAACGGGAACGCGCCGCCAGTCTGTTATCGGCTATTTCGATTTTCGGCTCTTCATCTAATTGCTCCATTCAAGTTGAAGGCCCGTCGGCAAATTCACCATGCATGTGACGGCCGTATCAACGACCGACGGTATAATTGGACG
>WURT03375413.1:0-23543 GCA_009936505.3 Holothuria glaberrima | reverse complement strand
ATAACAAACCTTTCCAAGTTTTGACACAAAAACATATGTAGCGTGCTCAGTGCAGCATTTTGAGAAAACCATCACCGTGCTTATGTGATATTTGCTAACAAACTACTTTAAAGTGATGTTTTGATAGGTCAGGCAGATCATGTTTAATACTTAATTAGGCTAAGCCTAATCGCAACTTAGATTTTAGCGCGATTAATCGGACTTTCAAAGAGTAATCGCGACAACTGGCGGTTCATCGATTACGACTACTAGCACTGTTTGCGAGTACATGTTATAGAAAACAGAATTAAAAAAAAAATCTACCAGACCATCCCGCAAGTATAAAAATAATACCCCTTCTCCCTGCCCATTAAACTTATCGATCACTGGTCTCCAAATGAAGGCTGTACGAAGAACAAAGATAAGGTGGGGTGTGGGTCTTAATGCTGTGTCCCATTTGCTATAATGCTTCCCATATTTTGTCATTCTTTCCAAAATCGTTGTAACTGATCCGGTTTTGCAAGTGCATGTCAGTTTCAATTGGTTTACTAAAATTGTTCTTCCTGAAAGCAGCAACTTTCACACCCGTCCTGTACCCTGTACAAAAATCTTCTGAGCTCTATTCTTTGAAATGGAAGTTAAATATGCAAAGATAACGATCGGCCAAGGACGTCGAGTGCCTCGTTATCGAAACAGATTCATTTCTTGTGTCCAAACAGTCCGTTTAGTTACAGAGTTGGAGGGCGTGCTTCCATAAAGCTTCGAAGTACGTTGAACCGCGATATGTTTTGAAGGATGTATTCCATCAGTCTGTGCCACTAAAGTTCTAATTCATTTCCGTCATCGGGCTGTAGGTCAGGTCAGTCAGACTGAAACTTGTTATGACAGGCACTATAGTTGTGGTATTACCTGGTATAACATACCATGTATATACCGGTACTATGAGGAAACTGCTGTCACCACATACCTTCAATATGCTGCCTTGTTTCTGTCACAGTATATACGCCCCTCGCCCATCACAAATGCGGCATTGCTCCTAGCTACAAGATACGGTAACTCTTCCAGCTCTCTGCTGTGAGAAGGGCAAGATATACCTTTGTATGTCATTGAGGCGGTGCGTAAAACAGGGAGCTGCCATTGACAGCTATCTTGTAAAATCAAACGGTGAAGTATATATGGTGGGGAAGCTTAGCCCATATAGGTCAGATAATGGAAGTACTATCTCCGAGGTAGCACTACCATTGTCTGGCAATAGGCTGTTTTGATAGAAAGATGTCTCCACCTTAATTAATACCCGTCTTAACACTCGTCGCATGTTGCAGTAATTTAGGTGTTACGTTGCCTTGATGTCGTGTGTAAGCCTAGGCAAGTTTGTGTTGACTAGATTTAATACTCCTTTTTATATAGGCCAAATTACTACATAGATGGATAGGGGTTTGACAAATGATCGATTTTAGGACAAAGAATCCGTACTTTCATTGAGTAAATGAAGATTGCAGTTTCGATGCGGGTAGAAAATTCATTCGGATTTTATGTCTGCAGTATTTTCCAGCTTAGTTTTCCTCCTTGCAACTCATCTGTCAATATAGTTGAGAATAACAGTGCCTATCAGTATCTTAAAATAATTGTAGCTATACTGATAAATGCCGCGGCAATTCCTAGCCTGCCGATATTGGGTGTCGTGTCGTGTAGTGAACGTTGCAGAAGGTTTATCGGTACATACTCCGATTGTGTCGGTTCATTTGCTTGATCAGTATTAGAAACATTCGCCAAGGTGATAACATGAAATATATCTTACAATGTACTTGAACCCATTTGGTTTTAAATGCTCAAAATTTTTTGAATGTGACTTTTCCGGCCTACTTTGTGTGCCCTTGTCATCACTATTCTGTTGGCAGCATGCTTGCAAGAGAGGGAGATTTTTCCCATGAATACTTAAAACAAGGTTTGGGCCCTGCAATTGTCACTCAAACCTGCCCAACAGTGTGTCACATGTCTCTTCCAAACCAGGAACTGATATATCGTGCTATGACACTCTCAAAATCTGAAAGAGGATTGAACGCATTGACCTTCCTCGGCATGAAGGAATCACATCTTTAACATAAGGTCAGTTACAATTTTATACTAAAATGACAATTCTGTGATCTCTCCATTGAAGCAGCCAATCAATCAATTTTTGTTCAAGTTTGAAGTTGAACACTGATTGGCTACCCTACTGGTCACTGAGGAGGGCCCCGGTAGAGGGTGTACTCCCGGTTTCTCTTTACACCAAGTCACATGAGTTTGGAGGCAGGGAAGAGGTCACAGCGTATACCCACCAAAAGTTTTGTAGCTGTTTAAGAAAAATCAGCTTGCTACTTCCTATTGCAGACGAAAGTTGAACTTGATTTACAATCCAAAGGGAAACGAGACTTAGCGTGACCGAATGACAGCCCTCCATAACGGAAAGTATTTGTGTCATAGCGCATAAAGCCCACCTTGATATCCCAAAAATTCAGAAACTTTAAAATTGACAAATATTCCATGCTTTCTATTATGGAATCGATTATTATATATGTCTAACTGAAGTTTTGCCATGGTATCTTTTCGAACTTGTGCAGCACTGATACGTCAGTGGTGACTGAAGGTAGGGAGGGTAAATAATGGACCGGGGCTGGTCTTAGAAGGGGGTAGCTAGGTGGCAAACGTTTCATGCTGAACTAAGCTAAGTCTATTCTGAAAAAGACTAAGTCACGGATACAAGAATGTAAAAGCTATGAAAAGTTACATTATTTAGGGACGACTGACAATTAGAAGTAGGGAAACCAAGCTGCAAACTGCACAACTTAAATATTCTACGATTTAAGGTCTGGATACGAGGTATAAGACCAACATTACAATTCCTACACTTAGAAACAAACTTAACTGTTTCACTGCAATATGAAATTATGTTAGGGCCAAAAATGCACATTTTCACACAACATCTGTGTTGATATTGCACTGTAACATTTAAAATAAAATACAGTCACCATACTTTGATTTAGTATACCGGGGAACTTTTATCCATGTCAATAATTTTGTCACTGAAATAATTGTTAAAGTAATTCATGATAAATCATTTGTTAAACCAACAATGGACCGACCATACAATGTAGATGACCCAAAAATCTTAAGATATACTTGCACCGGGCTTAAAAGGAAATTTTGAAGATTAAATTGATGTCTGGAAATAAGGCTGGGCGTCTGCTTATGCATTCTATATACAAACCTAAGCAGCGAGGTCATTCTGAGGTACCCTCCACTCTTCATTTTTTTTCGCCAATTTTCTCCCAGCTGCAATGTCGGTTTTATCACCTATTGTGGAAATAGATCCAAGCAAGTGTTCCAACAAAACTGGGCATTTGACAAGGACCATACTTTAAAAGGACCCAACGTCCTATTTTTAAATCTTCTCAATCTTGAAAAACTTTTCTTCAATTTCCTTTACAAGAATCTCTCATTACAAGTTTCCAAGCTCTTAAGTAATAATGGGTAAGCATCATATACAAGTGGGTCAAGCGGCCGGCGTTGCCTGTTTAGCCTGCCTCTCACTCCGTCCTTATGGAGAAGCGATCGGTTGTTTTGGTTGTATTTGTTTTAAAATATAGCACAACGTATCATGACTGAATGCCTGAGATGGTTTCTGCAGAGTTTTTGAACACTATATGGGGCATCTCAGTAAAGCATAGGCTAATACTAAGCATACCCCTACTATACTATATCCTGCGCGGACCATTGATATTGTCGGGGGGGGGGGGAGGTCGTCCGAACCTTCCTGATCACGAAGTTTGTTTTGCCCCCCCAAAAAAAAATTTCTTAGAGCCGCCCCTGATATAAAGGTCAATGTGGACCCGTGACAGAGGGAGGTGGTTCTGGGAAATTCCCCGCCCCTCAAAGTCAATTATGCCCATTTTCAAAATATACAACGTTTTGAAAAATGCTATGATGGACCCTAAGGTGAGTCCATGCAAATGAACCTAAGACAGAAACTCTGCCAGTTGAAACAAGCGCTATGATTCTCCTCCATAAAGACTGGCCAGCCACGGACCAGAGCAGAATTTTACAAACAAATCCTTTTCGAACGGGTATTTAAGTACTTATCTTATTATATGCAACATAACCGAAAAAAGTAAATATGTATACAGTTTTATGGTTCTAACGTCAGATTTATCGTACAACGTTCTCTCTTTATTTGAATCAATATTTTTTGTTTGTTACAAACATTATAAATTGTATTCCATCAGACCAAATTTATACAGACACTGTAAAAATATACAATCCATTTTGCGAATACTTAGTTGCTTTTACAGAATTACTTCTAAATTCCTAAGTCTTATAAAATATCACTTTCTTAATCTTTACTGCAGTAATTCTTTCATCACTACATATGAGTTCGATTTGAGCAGCTCCCTGATTTGAGTAAGTTAAACGCATGTGTACCCTTCTGAAGGAGACATAGCCCTTGTTTCATGCAGTGTAACGCACAATCTTAAGTTTTTATGTCAATAAGACATTGTATGATAGATCAAACATAAATTATCGCAACTCTTTATGAAATACTGAGGGCCCAGATGCATAACATTGCAAATATGCGTACAATGTGGTAATACCCTGCAAAACGAATACCCCAATACATGTATATATATATATATATATATAAAATATGCATACATATATATATATATATGTGTATATATTTATGTTAAATAAATTGAAAAATTCCCTCTTACAATACAATCTAATATGTACACCAAACTCACACACGAAATTGGTTTGAGGTTGGCCATATTTCTTCTTTTGTGTATGAAGCTTGTTCAAAGGCTTGAGTCTACTTCAGCCCAAGAATTTTCATCACAGAGCGCCCCATCCATATCACTAGAAACTATGACCAATTATGACTTTTCATTGCAGTAGATGTGTTAAAAAAACTTTTGCAAATGAGTCCTTTTGGAAGCATGGACTCAACAATACAAAAAGTTGCACGTCAAAAAATATTGCACAGATAAAAAAATGTTTAAAATTAAGAACAAAATTACCTGATCGTTTGTACATCTGAACAATATCTACATTCATATAAAGTAACCCGTTATCAGTAACGGATCTCTAAAGTACGTTGTATAGAGATCTTACACGTGATGTCATGTTTCTCTCATGAAGAACACGGGTACACATGAATGCAACGCATTGGCACGTGCGACACCTCCCAGCATAAGTCAGGATAACCCTGTTTCGAGGTGACGTGTTTGCATCTTGTCTTTTCGCTTATACCTCGATGGTTTAAGTGAAAAGACAAAATGCACACGTTACATTAAGGCGGGGTTACCCTGACTATTCCTGCAAAACTGTGCTATACCGGCCATTGATGACGTCAATGCCAGACCACTATACAATCCATGTGTGAGTGAATTTAATTATGAATAAAGTGATATTTCATCAATGCTACTTTAACCAGCCTTGCTTCTATTAATTCGTCGGCACAACATCTTTTTCTTGAATTTGGGTCATTGATGTTGGGTCAGTTTAGCAGTTGCAATGAAAGTAAAAAAGTCGATATAACGTTAATACAAGTGTCGTTTCATCTTCGTTGTCTTAGCAAAAAAGAAAAGAAAATCGCCCAACATCTTGTATTTCTTCACAACAACTTGAGTCGACGTTGAATCAGGATGCAATTATACTGAAAACTGCAAAGTTGATGTAATTTTTAAGAAGCCTGTGTTTGCGTCAACGGTTGTTCATGTAGAATGTCTACTCCAACACTGTTTCATTACTTCACATTTGATGCCTAAATTGTCTACTGACTGACTAGATCTATCCGAGCTTAGTTCCTGCCAAGTACCTATAATAGGATTTGACATTAAACTACGTGCAAGCTTCAGGATATAGCTGATGCGAGAAGTAATTTCCTGTGTAAGAAGTCGATGAACAAATATCTACAGAAATGTAACGGAATTGTTTAAGTCCTTTGGAGGTCAAAAGAAAGACATCTTGAAGTGATAAATGTTTAATGCCACAAATTCGCAAATTTTTGGTGAGCAGAGGTAAACTGTAATACAGATTAATAATATACACTTCCGAATACTTATAATTCCCTGACCTAGAAAATGTGTCTTACATTAGGTATTTTCAGTAAATTATACTTAACCTACGTTATATAAGTTACATTTATTTAATAAAAATATATTCAAAAGTGACTTTCTTCGTATATTCTTTCTTTTTCTATTTCTTAGATTCTTCTCCTCTGTAACTTTTCGACTGCAATTACAGACATACGCAGCTCAAGATACCTCCCTCTGTAAAATAGTTTACTGATAGCATGAAGTGTATTTTCAAATGCCAGAAAACTAGAGTAGCCTATACCACCCTTGTAGATTTTAGTTTACCTTCATCCAAGTGGAGCTATATACCACTTGTAGCTGCTCAGCCATCTCTGCGGTAACGAGGAAATACAGCTACGCATTGCACGTATATGATAATGCATAATATCCCTGCAACTTACAGTCAGAGAACTGATCTCCTTTAACACCCTGAGGAAGCGAATTGCACGTTAACCGAAGCTGGGGTGTAATAATTAAGACCTTAAACAATGTCTGTAAACATCAGAGATTACTTATGTCATTCCCTTGCTCAAGGGAACCATTTACCTGTCTCCCTCCCCCACCTTTATCACCCTCGAATCCACTTACAGTACTAATATAATACCCAGTGGTTGCGAGAAGTTAACCGTGTGTTAATAGGTATGTAAGTTACTCAGAGGAAATTATCCTTAGTAACCACCCTTCCTTCCTTACAAATTTAGTATGCTGTTCTGGTTTTCACAGACAGGAGGATAATACAGTGCTCAAAATAATACACTTAACCAGAGAACATGAATTTCTCCAATAACAATTGTAAACATGCTCAAATTGACATTGAATTAAAAACTCTTTAGATGCTTGTTTAAGCACAGTTAATACTGAATGTATACCTCCGTCTTCTGGGCACCAGTAAGCAGAAAACAGCTTGTGTATACATATTTGTAGGTGCACTTTTTCACATCATTTCTGTTCATATATAAGGCAACGGTGGATCCACGGCAGAACTATCCCCTGTAGTGTTTTAATTGGTTCAGTCATCCATTTGTTTGTGAACTTACTCCACGTTGGGGTTGAGAAGCAACATTTGACAATCACAGATTTTCTCATGCCTTGGCGTGTAGCCTTTTGTTCAAAAAGTATCTTCGGCTGGAGGCAGGAGGGCGTAAATCAGGCGTTACCCTCTAAGAGTTTATGCTCACCCGAAGAAGCTACGTCGGGCCCTGATAGGACACTGTGATATAGTGACGTGTAGGGCTCGTCGTTCGTAAGATGACATAAACTTACCTCCTCCCTTCTTTGCGGGATTTTGGCATTTCGATATCAATTTCGCTGTAACGTCGTTCTTTCTTGCAACATTTGGAGTAACAGCAGTAACAACAGCAACAACAAATGACGTTTAATAAAACCACAAGTCCCGCTAAAATCCCGAGAAGAATCATCCAAAATTTCTGAACCAGTTGCTGAGTTGCAGAGATGGGACCATTGCAACAAAAGGCATCTCCACAACATGCCTTGGGACATGTGTTGTTGGTCGCTACACATTC
Source organism: Holothuria glaberrima (assembly GCA_009936505.3). Taxonomy (NCBI): domain Eukaryota; kingdom Metazoa; phylum Echinodermata; class Holothuroidea; order Aspidochirotida; family Holothuriidae; genus Holothuria; species Holothuria glaberrima. The sequence continues at coordinate 15,928 of WURT03375413.1, read as the reverse complement.
GGATGGGTTCTCAATCGGGCAACAGTCGATTGGACAATTAGAGGAGGTTTCTATGTTTGCGTCACATCGACCATCACCACAAAACATGACGTCAGTCTTTGCAGAACTCCTGGTGACGAAGAAAATTAACAAATTCCGTAATTATTCATGACCTTTGACCCTATAGGACATCTACATTCTCTCAAAGTTTAATTTAAAGCCATTACTGAATCAAATTAATCTATTCTACTTTCTGTTTAAGACCATCCTTCTATGTGCAAGATACATGTTACAAACAGTAAACCTCCTCCAATGTCTAGGATATACCGGTATGTTTCAGTATAGATTCACAATTAGAAATAAACAAAATGATTTATCTATAGTCTGATAGTGGAAAGTATTCTACTTTCTATTTAAGACCATCCTTCTATGTGCAAGATACATGTTACTTATAGTAAGTTGCAAATTTGTAGAAAACCTCGTTTTCCGTACAAAGATTCCCTTGCAAACTGCTTCACCTTTTCTCAAGAAAGTTAGTTATCCGCCCTTAACTACCAACTATGCAAGCACCTCTCACTAAACAGTTTGATTGTCAAGATGATCCTCTATATATTACCAATGTGTAACGTAGTATACAGTACAGTTCTATCGGTCACCACCCATTTCACCTATGTGCTGTTAATGATCTATCAAACCGGCTTAACTATATCTGGAGGTACAGTCTGTATATGTCCTAGTTCATGTCAAAGTATACAATGGAACCAAAACAAATGTAAAGTATGTTTCACTACGCAAAATATTGTGAGGTGATCAGATGGTTCCTGTAAAATAATCCTTCCTATTGTCAGGTATCACTAAATCTACTTTGGGCGACTCGATGCATTTCTCCACTTTTACCTGGTAGAAAAGCCCTAAATTACCATTTTCATTCACTGTAGCCGAGCCTCAGTAGCTCCACTCGTGACCATACTTCGAACCTACCCAATCGAAATTGTGTATGGTTATGACTGCCAAGATTTGCCTGTTAGAGTCAGAAATATTTCATTGACAGCTGCATGTGTAATCAATTGGCAACAAACTCGGAGATACATTAAGTGTAGGCGGGAGCTGAGAATGCGCTTTGGTTTGTTAGCCCCTAGCTGAGTTCAAAAGAGCCATTAAATGGTAGAGGCATCATTTGAATGTATCAAACATGAACAAAATCAGTTTACAGATCTTTCGCAGTTTTCACCAGGAAAGGGTGTTAAATTGACTTTTCTACCAGATGAGGAAAATGTGGCATAACACGCTGAAATCCTGTTTGGGGAATATTTTCATGAGCGTCTTTATATTTGGCCTAAACGTTTGAGTAGTTGCAAACATTTTAAATTCTCCTCACAATTGTTTGCAAAATATTAAAATACTCTTAAGAGCTTTTGCTAAAAACGATTTCATCGTTTTGGGGACATTTTAGTGTACACAAAATTAGGCTAATTTGATATCAACATTTTCAGCCGGGTCAAGCCTATTGTTAATCTTCAAACAATGAGAACAGGCTCAGTTATAATTTTTTATCTCATATACTCACCCTAATTCTACAATCTCCTGTTTACATGCACCAGCAAAACACTCCGACCACATCCAACAATCAACTGGTTCTTCAATCCAGCCCCATCTGTCGGAGCACCTGAAATTATGAAAACAAACAACAACGTATCTTTACAAGCGTGTTTCATAAAGAATTCATTTAGAATGCAGAGGGAGATATAAGCCTACCATAATTCTAGCAGTGTAAAATATCGGCAACCGTCTTGTAAGGACGGTGGATCAGTGAATGTTAAAGTGTTGTTGCTTTTGATTTGTATACGCTTGTCCAAAAGGGTCGGATTCATAGCGGGAAGAGGGAAAGGGAGAATTTCCTTTCGGCTTCCTGTCAGAAAGGTCCCTCTGAGCCAGAATATAATAACACTAGTCTCTCAAAATAAAATATAAATATTTTAAACCTCTCAGATATTGAACAATATAATTACCATTCTTTAGCTTGGTTTGCAACTAGTCCATACATACTTGCAAATTAAGTATAAATTTGATGAACAGATAGGCCTCTGGTTATATCAATTTTTGTGCCTCGGGGTGGGGGCACCGAATCAGAAGTACCCTGGCTCAAGTTCTCAATCCAGTTCTGCAAACCAGACCCGTAGCCAGACAAGGTACTAAGGGGGGGGGGTGAGAGCTTCCAGGGGCGAAAACTTTCGTGGAACGAGATATGCATAAAGGCAGTGGTAATTTTGCTTTAACAGGGGACGAAAATTTTTCCCGTGCTTTCCCCTATCATGTATATCACCTATTTGCTAAGGGCTTGCTGTGTTCGCGTGGTCATTGCCAGAAATGGTTGGGTTTATAACGTTGACCCAAAGCGGAAGCTCAGACCTTATTAGGAACCTCACCTAAATATATCATGTCTCCTCTTGTATCCGTAACAAATATGATTAGCTTTATAGGGTATATGCTCCCTACATTGAGATAACTACATTTGCAATGTACTTCTTCCTGAATTTTTGTGTGGTTTTTAAAGGTCAAGAGTCTATTCATTTACGGTGTAGTCGATGGATTGGGTCGTACTTTTTCTTGTTCAAAGAACACAATGAGATATGACGATGACTATATAAACATACAACACCCATCCCAAATTAGGAGGTGACAAAAGTTTTAGTCCAATCCGACATAAGTTGTGGTTCGATTATTCTTGGCGATAGCCCTATTCATTGAAAAAAGGTCAACTATCGAACATTTCTGGTAAACTTATAAGCGTCATTTTTTCCGGTCTATCGCGGATATTTTCCTGTTTCAGCAGCCGGTTTCCGTGTCATATTCCGTTAAAGAACTATCTGGATCTATCCTCAGGATGTTTAACCGAAGCAGAGAATGACTATTGTACGCCTGTTGCCTACCAGTTATAAGGCCATATACGTTTGTTCTATTCTGTAGGTCTATGTCTGTGATATGAAGTTTGACTATTGTAATGTTTTAGTAGTATGCCCATCGGTCTCTTGGTCCATACGCGCCTGACAACCAGTGCTAAGTTGTTTATCTACAATACATGATACACACAGAATCTTAAAAAGCTTATTACGTCTACAAGTATTACAGAGAAACCTACACAACCCATTAATTTAAACTGATTGATTAATTGATATAAATCGATCGATCGATTAATTGATTGAACTATTCTGGCTATCAGAATGAAAATATAATACAAGAATAAAGTACCGGAGAACAATAGCAAACCAAAACCACGATACAATTTACCAAAGGGCAATATTTAAAGTCCATTACGACAGTAGAGAACTGATTCCCAGGGATCTAATCGTATGATACTAATCTTGTCACTCACTATTTTGAGTCAACCTTCATTAAGGAACAGGTGCAGTTGCCTCAATCTATCCCCTCTACCAAACAATCAATCCTATTGTCTTTTTTGTCCCCATCAGCACTGGACCTTTTCTGATGACTGAAGGATACATATTGTTAGTTATCCTACAATATATTATGTAAAGATTTAACATTAGAGAATCCGCTCCCTAGAAACTTGGACAAACTTATCCTGTCTCCTTGAAGTCCTTGATTATTAAACAACTGACAAAAAGCCACATTGTTGCAGATTACATGGTCCAGTGACCGCCTATTGTTGTTTGCGGTTTTCTATCGTTGAAAAATCGGCCAAGTCGTGACGCTATCGGCCAAGTCATGACGTCCACTTTCAAGGGACAGAATTATCTAATGATACTTCAGTAACAAAATAATGTGCCGTATGAGTTAGACAACCCCTTCGCTATGTAAGTTACCCTAGTAGGTAATTTCAAGTTGGGGCGACTGCCTTAATGCTAACATCTATCAATCGATCACTTAAATTTTCCCCTATGTTGGGGTTTGATGCTTAATCCTATAAATTAATGCGTATGGGTATATTTAATACAGTACAATTCTTTTCATGATTATAGTATATATTTAATTGGTCAGTAAGTTCTACCGACAGGCTTAATCTTCGTTCGTTTTACAGCAACTCTATTCGCTAAACCATAATAGCTACTCTAATCAAACGAAACCATTTATATCTGCTGGCTTTTCACAGAAGGCACTCAACACGTGAATGCATTGGTGATATGACTATGAATTAAGTCACTTCCACGTTTTAAGTGGACAGATACGTGCTACAAAACGTAGCCAGAAATGTGTACACTAGAACTGTCTATTTCTCATTCCCCTGTCAAATAAGAAACTAGAAAGGGACAACTGACAGGGAAGCAACAGTTTAGGGTTTCCGATTAAATTAAAACATGGAAGTAAACTCTTATATCTTTCCTTTGATTCACTTAGGCAATTCTCGGGATACAAATATTAAGGTGGCATGGCCATATCTTCAAGCAAGCATCGATAAATAGTAAAAACTGAAATATTTAACAAAATGATTGACATGCATTTGAAAATATGTTTTGGTAAGCCGTCAATGTAGCCTTTTTCAAAACAGCTTTCACAATATATGTAAACTGAAGTAACATGCATTTCCGACTTGTCCATCAAAGATGATTTATGCAGGACGCTTCCATTTCCGACCTGGGAACACTGGTTTAAAAGGGGCACTGAACTTACTTAATGTTACAGGAAATAGGTTTAGCGTCATCTTTTGTGGGAAGACTAAAATTGCAGGAATCAATTTGTCTTAATTTTAACCAAGCAGCTGCCACTCAGACTGCCTGGAAGCTCCCTGTTGCCACTGGCAGTATTCTCGGGTTTAAATGTCACGAGGGAAGATGTGTTAAATGAAGAGAGGGAGAGGAAGGGGGTTCCTTTCGTAGACGGTACTCTTCAAATTACTTGAATGACAACTGATAGAATAAGAAACAAATTGAAAACACTAGAAAAGAAACATAATCATAAATCATACATACGGTAATTACTTAAAGCTGTTAAGTGAAGACGTTTATTGTGACATATATTCTGTTGGAGACTTAAAATCTAATTTTGGGATTTAAGACAATACTTCTGTAGCCTCTCTTGAAACGTTGGTCAGCTTTAAGAAACTAAGCAAAATAGCTATGACGATCCCATCGACTTGTTTCCACGAACTTGAACTGGTTGCTCGATCGCATTCATTTATTGTAAGCCTTCTTTAAAAGATATAGGTTAGCTTCACTTGGTCTGCCTATAACAATGAGAAAAAGTAAATAAAACGAAGTAATAGATTTTATTTCATCTGATTATGTTAAAGTCTTACCTTTGTTTTGCATTTTGTTGACCTTCTTCTCCATTACAATCGTAGTGTGACGTAGTGTTTCTTATGGCATACCTTAGTCGTGCAGGATTGCAATGAAAATTTGCATATTGTCGCTGAAAGTAAGAGAAAAAGGCAATATTTTACTGAGTTTGAAATATTAATATTCTCTGCATTGATTAACTTCGAGGAGGGGTAGGGAGATGGACCTCCTCGACAGTAAGCTCTAAACGTATTTTCATCTTAGGTCACACTTTTTGCGGGCCCTGGGCACAGAGCATACGGCGCTTATTGTGTGATCCGGTCCTGCTATCAGGTCTCGAGCTAATTAAGGAGGTCAGATGTACTAGAAGGGCAATATCATAATTACGCCCCTTACCATCCACATACGTTTGTCAACTCTCACAAAAATTATACACAGCATTGGGTAAGTCACGATGCACTCTATTCCTACCATTGCTTACTTTAAACCAATACATGGTTAAGGACAATTTAAAACACAAAACGGATAGGTGGGGTAGAGGAGGGCTGGGGGCTAAAGCTCCCTTCAGAAATGTGGTGGGGAGGGAGTACGCTCCCCACGCCCTCTCCAGCCTCAACTTGAAGACGATAAACCCTTCATTTTAGTTCCTTTGTAAAAAGTGTCAAAAATTTACTTTAATTTCCCTTAAAATTGCATCTAAGGACCCTCAAATATTCACACATTATCTAAAGGGAGGACACCTCTTCTTCCTTTCCTTTAGTCTCCTCCCCAGGACGATGGTCCGAAACAACGTTTTACCTCCCCCACTCAAAGGAGCTTCCTACGCCTGTGATACAAAATTTATGGAGACAAGAAATCCTCCTCTAAATAGTCTAATGCAGTGAGTACTTGGGAGAAAAGAAGGGTGTACCAAAAAAAGGGAAAACACCAAAAGTTAAAAAATGTTTAAAACTCTGAAAAGAGACTTAATGATAAACTAACGATGCAAGAATTTATCTGAGCCTCCTTTTTGACTTACTTCTAACTTGAAAGATGAGTTTTGTAATCCACCACAGCACGTATAATAATGGATGTTTGACATGCCTATTTTCAGGTTGTAGTTCATACACTCTGTCCGTGGTGGTTCCTCTGACTGTGGATGCATCGTTGGTGTAGTAACGGCGTCTAACTTTGGTTTGCTAATAGCGGCAGGGATTTCCTTCTGGGCTCGTACTTGACAATATCCTACATTTAAGAAGAGTAACATCATCGTAACCACTCCAAGGATCATTGTGTTGTTGGTACAGAACTTCTCCATATTGATTGAGTGTTGTCTGAAACTTTGTAGAACGAAGACTCCTTTAGATTTTAAATTAAATTAGGATGGGTAAACTAATTTTTGCAGATTAAATCTCCCTTAATTTGGATAAAGCTTCCGTATAAAGATATTAATTCAATGGATACTTTAGAGTGTCAGACAGCGAGAACTTATTTTCAAATCCGTTTAGAATTCTCCTTCGATAAAACTTGCGTCTGTTCAGGTTTGTAGTTTGCCAAAATGTATGGGGTACAAACTTTACAGTTACCACACCAACATAACCAGGAATGGCTTACGGTGTTTTCAAAGTGACGTGGCATTAGTTATGATGACAATACATGATTGAGAAAATCCTTCAAAATATGTGAAATTATTAAAAGTCAATCTTAAATTAACGTTGAAAATTGATTTTTGATGACCCACAACGTCTAGTCGACATCCCAAGCACATTTTACCTTGTCTGTTCAAACTTGCATTTAACAAATATCATTCTTGCCTGGCATCGATGGCACAACAAATGCTCCGTTGAAACTTAGGTGTCCAAGAATTTCAGTGTTTACTTCCTGACAACAGGTTGCCATGATAACAAGGATCATATTCTGATTAGATAGGTGTGCTTCATAGTTTCAACTCCATTAGTTCCATATTTTCATGTTGATGTAAGGAATGGACTTTTCACTGTCAATATATTACCACACCTAATATATGCTGTTTCTGCTTTGTATCACTTTGTACTAATCAAAGATAAGAAAAGAGTTATTACTTTTTTGAAGTTTTGTTCTTGAATTTTTAACATAGATTTTAACTTTCATATGAGTACTGTAAATAATGCTGCTAAAAAAGAGTTCATTAGAAGTGTAAAATTGCACACAGAGAGATGACATACATTCTTTGCATACCGAACTTAAATCCCTAATTCGAGAAACTACTAGGTATGACGTGGTAAACAAAGCAATAACACCAAATTCAAAATTAATGTTTTTAAAAATAGCTTGATTTATCGTGCTGCTCTTTATTTACAAAATGGTAATCTGGATAATTTATTACAGACAGCTGCACTTGTACGTTTTCTATACATCTTTATTTTTTATTATTGTACACTAACATTCACTTTTGATGTCCTGTTAATACATTTTTATATTTATACTGGAAAATGGAAATAAGCACTTAATAAACAGGATAAATAAATGAAAAAATGAAAATGAAATGGATGGAAGGTTATTCAAAATTTAATTACTTTGCAAATTTTTATTGTTTACCTGCAGAGAGCAGTGCTCTCAGAACGGTTTTTAAGACTAGGAATCTGAGCCATTCAACTTCCAGAGTTTTGGTATTTTGTAAAGTATTCCTTTTTTTACCATTCTATGAGAAAGACACTTAATACCGAAATTATTGGGGGTTAGGCAATAAAGACAGGCCATGGGAGTTAAACATGTGCGGGAACTGCCCCTTTACTTTTGAAAATGGATTTCACTGCATACAAACCTTTCCAGAGCCCTAAAGAATATGAATGCATATGTTAATTTTCATACATTTTAATATAGTTGATTGAATGAAATTAAACTAGAAAATGGTGGAAACAGCCATTTAATTGATAGAAATCGGAGAAAACTGGCTAAAATTACAACTTTGATGATCTAGCTACCACTTTTTCATTTCCCTTTAGGGATTCCTCACTTCTGGGGTTTCCCCTTCTACTTTTGAGAAGCAGTTGACTCTCTTGCCTCAGTCCGGGCCCTGAAGGCTGAAGGATCAGACAAAGTCAAGACTTCTTACCGTCAATATCAAGAAGTTGATATAAGATGCATTCCTTCCGCAATCTGATGGGAATTGAATGGTTAACAAGTAAAAAATTTTTAACAGAAACACTCTCTACCGTATCAATGTGAAAACTGTCTCTCGGAAATGTTGAAATTTATTCACGTAATATGAAAAGTCGATTATACAAATGAATAACATGGCCGTAGCCTGTGCGAAATCTCTTGGGGCAGTTCATGACACTAGCAAAGTAGAGCACCTAGTGGCATGCCCACAGATGGTTGTCCGCCAGGGACCCTTCCCTTTTTCGCCTGTGTATGAGTGTCAACATGGGGGAGGGTACATGTAAGGCCTGACTTAGGTACAAAATGGTGCTGTCATTTGCAAAGCCTTAATTGAACTTTGTGATTATAGCTTTTACAATTGACATTACTTTGTAATATTTCTTCCTATTTTTTTCCTCGGCGTAAGTCAAAAGGTACTGTCTAGGAGAAGAGGTGACACGCTGTATATATTCTTTAAAAATTTTTTATCTTAGTGAGATGACTTGGATGCACATGTCCCGGAAGATCTGAATCAACTACATAAAATGGGGGCAATGACATAATGCTTACAGTGGCGTAGCCAGGACTTTCCCAACGGGTTGCCACGAAAGCAGTCTGTTGTGCGATCGCCGGCCGGGGAGGGGTCAAAGGGAGTGGCGCTCCCTCCCCCTTTGGGAATTTTTTTAAACATTAGGTGTCCTTACATGTAATCTGGCGCCACTTATGCTTTATATATACTTTTGAAGTAAAATTTTCTGTTAAAATATTTTACTTATTTTAGGTACTTAAAAAAACTGGCATCAGTGAGGAGGCCTTATGGCCCAGTCGCCCCCTAAATACACCACTGAATGTTTTCTACCTGACATCCAAATGATAATGTAGAGTATGATGCCGAGCATTTTACAACTATCGTATTTTTTACTAATTTTGAACGAAAATCCAGACTAACGGCTCCCAGCAATGGGGAATGGGCGGGAGGGAGAGGTGCAGGGAAGTGCCATACCTCTCTGATAGTATAGCAAAAAGGGTAAAGGACTAACAAACAAGTTTCAGAATGCATTTTCGTCGCAAGTGTATTAACAATCACCATCTATACCGATAATGGCTGTGCGAGGTCGAAGCGCTAGTTAAAAATTTTTGAAAACTGCATTACGGCAAATACGTACTGACAAGTTCCAACCTTCCACATCCTGCTACATATTAGATTTAAATTAAAGATCCCATATTGATTCAAGGCCCCCAGAGATGTTTGGAGGTGTACCTCTGTTTTTGAAATAGTTGTGATCAGAAAAATACAGGTACTATGTTTATTACCTTTATAATGGATGAGATGGAATGCAAACCGTGACGCGTGAGCGCAAGGCGCGCCTAAATTTTTCCTTAAATAAGATTTCCATCACAAAACCTGCATTCGGAATCTCCATCGAAACACTTTCAATTGCCGAAAAAACATGCATGCCACTCACAAAGCCAGTGTTTGACCTGGTAATTCGTAAACAGCTTTGGACTTTTGGTGTTGTGCTTCTCTTGTTATCGGAAGATACTGATAATAACAACAACATTGAGGTTTGTCTGAAGCCGCGCGCTCGCAGTGAGCAAAAATTCTGATAGTTTGCGAAGGAATTGCGAAAGCTCTGATAGTTTGAGAGTAATTTATGGTAGAAAATGATTACAACAGATTCATCACTCGGTCGAACAAATCTCGCCCTACCCCCTACAGAAATTTATAGCTTAAAGGAAGAAGACAGTCCCCCAAAGCTTATTTTCAAAAATTTGCTAAATCTTACAGATCTCCTCCTATTTCTCTCACACGTATTTTCATAATGTTCCTGTGTAAAATCATTGAATATTGAGGGCAAACCAATGAGTTATTCTGCATAAATTTAGGAAATAGGAAACAAAAATATTACATAATTGATATGAGCCACTCCTGAACTAGTGTACCGGGGTACACTTCTTTAAATTGGGGGGAGGGGCTGCACTTTTCCCTTTAAACGCCTTTTGGGATCATTTTGAAATTTTCAGAATTTTTCGATTGGGGGCACGCCACCTCATGCCCCCCGTTCCGGTGTCACTGATTTACAAGGGAGACCTGTTTTCGTGCATAGAAAAAAAAATCCCACAATCCGGAAATCTCGAATTAAGATGACTCAAAATCGTTTTATTCTCATGGGAATTAGAATGAAAACACAATGTGGAGAGTGTCCGTTTTGCAAGGGGGTAGACTATGAGTTCACGCCATGGTACACTGTCTGCTAATAAATTCACCCAATTTTATTACTCATGAATGGAAAGAAATTGAATGCATGTTACGCATCCATTTAGGCTCACATATGGGGAAATAGTTCATCGTAGTTCATGCTTTTTCATGTGCTTATGGAATGTCGGTTTAAAAACAGCATAATAACTACACATAACCCTAGATGTATCAGCCATTCCCATTTTATAAAATGTCAGATTAGTCATTTCGTGAAATTTCATGAGGATTCGACATGAATTCGATATTTTGCCAACCATAATCCTGTAGATAAGTGTGCAGTGAAAGGGCGAATGGTAGTATGAGGGGTACCAGCAACTAATGTCACCGACACAAAACTACGAATCTTGGCTTCTCCCAAGATCTCATCTTAGACGGTTGGTTTTATCAAAACACGGTATAGCTTGAAGAGATTGTTGTTTTGTTCTAGATGTGGACAATTTGGTGACCTCATGACCTTTCTAAGGGAGTATTATGGGGACATTTCTTCCTTTAAAATGCGTGGGCGGTTTCTATTCTTAGAACAGTTTTGGTATACACCAGTCTGACGTTAAGGCCTGTATACAGAAGCAACATTTCTAAAACATTCCCAAAACATTTCTGCAACAAAAGGTGTTGTAGAAATGTTCCAGCCTTTTTATAGGCCTGTATACACGAGCAGCATTCCCTTAACATTTCCAAAACATTTCGGTACAATATGACTCTAAGCCGGTCATGTGACACAAACTGACACAACTGATCTTCGGATTGGTTCAAACATGCAACATTCCTGCAACATGTTTTCGAAGAATTGACATGAAAATTCTTCTGCAACATTTTCAAAACGTTTTCAAAATGTTTTCAAATTGTTGCATACCCTGTCTACACTGTGCAACAAACTGAAAACAAGCGTGTTTTGGGTTTGTTGCAAGTGAATGTTTTGGGAATGTTGCTCGTGTATATAGGCCTTCAGTTTACTGTGCCAAATGTGGATGTTAGGGTTCCTATATAGGATCCCTAGTGGATGTTTTCAAATAGCTCCATCGTTTTCTTACTGAATTATAACTCTAAATACCTAACCCTGTGCGACTGAACCTTTTTAAAAAACAGAGTCGTTACAATTTACCCAACCTGTACTCTACACCATCAATGTCACGGCACCGCAACTACTTTTAAAATGTGCACTCTCTCTGCACTTCGTGGATTGTAAGCTACTGTGCATCTTTTGAATTTTCAAACTTTGCTGCCAATCAAAGAACAGTCACCAACTGAGAATTTTGATACCTCTACACTAAAATATACTTTGGCGTGACGAGTGTATGGCTTTAAATAAATTTTGCGTCACTAGATAAGATGATAAGATTTAAACGACAAAAAGTGAATTTTTTGTCATTTCGGTGAAATGCTTTACCCATTAACTATTTGGACAAACAAACAAATAAATAAAAGAAAAAAAAATAAAGTGGCGTTATCCAAAATGCATGTTTTTCTTCAATAATACTGGGATACCTAGTGTTTCTCAATAATGTTCAGGTGAAAACATTCATGCCAAGTCCCTTCCACTGAGCTTGTCAAAACTAAAACTGGACTAACTCGGATAAAAACTGGCCGGAGTAACTCGGATAACACCTCTTGTTTACTTTCGCGGTTTAAAGGACTGACTGCATAGATGAGAGAAAAGACTTCCTCTCCTGAACATGAAAAGTACTGATTTAAAGTGCTTTTTGTTGTGAGAACCGTTTTCAATGGTTAAATTAGATACATTTAGAGATGTCAAGCACGAAAATTGGAGCTAAAATGACTTAACGCTCGGGAAGTAAAATTTGACCGAAAATGTCTAGATGCTGTGACTACTATTTGTCCTTCCCCCATTTGATGACTTCACCACCCGCTGCCTTTCTGTGGAAAAATTTCCACAGAAAGGCAAGGGGGTTATTTTGGAGTAACTCGGATAGCAAGTACTGACTTGTAATTAGGATGAAAATACAAACTACCAACGACAAAAAAAAAAAAAAAAAAAAAAAACTTAAAGGTGGATCAAAGTTATTTTAAATGTTGTTCGGAACTTTCTTTTTGTCTTTGGAATAAAACATTTAGAAAAAACTGAAGCATACCAGGCGCTCGTTTTCGATCACAATTTTGGCACCAGGCAATGCAAATTTATACGGTTACATAACGACGTTTATGAACTAGACTTTGCTGTAATATACTTCTGTGTATACCGCGAGAAGTTTATTCACAGGGTTTAAATGCTGTGGAAGTCTGTCCTATTTCTGCGATCTCTGTGATTAACTACAGAGATAGATGTGACTTGCCTGTAAAAAGCAAGGATAGGGATTATCCTATTGATGAATGAAAAGAAGAAAGGAGAGGAGGAAGTTGGCTTGGTAAATAAAAGAGAGAAACACCGATTTAGGGACTAGTGCTGTGGAAGGCAGGTCTATGAATTTAGAAAAGATGAAATGGGAAGGGCTATTGCTGAGAGTGGCTGGAACAGGAACGGGGATTTATTACGGCCGACTTTGAGAATTGTAATGAAGGCGGAAAGTTGGCAGGGAGGGAAAAGGGTCCCGGACATTTAAAAGGTGAGAAATCGGGAGGGAAAACCTAGGGGCGAAAGACGGAGTACAGCAGACAAAGTTAAAAAAGGAAAGGACTGAAAGGAGTAACTAAAGAAAAAAATAAAGAGGTAGGAAGTGTGAGAGGAGGTAAAAGAACTGTAAGCTGAAGTTGTTTATCACTACTTCTTCGACCAAGATATTAAATCACCAGATCTATGTCCTTGAAAGATTAGGCAAAAGTAAATGGGGGAAATCGCTGTGAGTCAATGTCCAGCCCCTGGCTCCCTTTTAACATCAACAGTACATATCAAAGCTGCCCAGAATTTTTAATTTTATGGTCCCCTTCTGCTAACTCGGGGAGGCAAAAATTCTCCCCTGGTACGATAAATATATACTACCACGGGTTGAATTGGGGTCCGTCCCAATTTAGAACATAGGCAATTTAAAAGGAGAAAATCACTCAAGCCCAATGTTCAGAACCGGCGGAAATGATTCATCTTGGATTAAATAGACTTCCTCATATTTTGCCATGTATTTTCTTTGCTTTGATTATCATGACATGTATGAAATGAATGATTTATCAATTGAGGAGGTATCAAAGATGGTCTGGGGTCACAGAATTATTTCATTCCAGGCTTCAGTCATACGTCACCGCCAAAACATCCTCGGCGTAGGGATTAGTTTAATTTGCTGAAGCCACCCGGCCAAAATATGGTAATGCTGTAGCATACTTCCGCCCCGGTATTCCCACTTTTTTCAATTACGGAAACCCTTTATTGTGTTCCCGTAAAAAGTAAATCAATTGCAATAGCCCTAATTTCAATTAAATTTTGTATAAAAGTTCTCACCAAATCCTTGGGCCCCACTATTAACAAAAATCTCTACGGCTCAGAGAAGGGAGATTTGAACTGGGACTTAACATTACTGCCTACAACACACTCAGCTTCCAACACAAGCCGGTTTTTTTATGATCGAGCAAAACTACATCTTACACGTTGCGTGGATATAAAGTAGGAACGTTAATCAAGTTCTACCTTCGATCTAAAAACCAACTTTCTGTGAACCCGTCTTCTCAATGTTCTTATTTATTCCTTGGCAAACATTAAATATCGCTTACATGAAAGTTCCTTTCCATCAATAACTGAGTAACAACTAATTAGAGTCTAGTCTAATACTCTTCATGCCAGAAAGTGTTTTACCTGACGATAATTCAAATAGAGTTTTATAGTAGCCTCCATGAAAATAAGTACGTATAGTATACAGTACAGATGTTAAACTCTGCTCTGCAGAACACAGGGAGGAAGTATAAAATATCAACAGCTTGCTGTGGGCCCAGCAAGTTTCCTGTCCAAAGTGGACATTTCACACCTGAGTGCACCTTCGTGTTTGCATTGCTCTCAAAGTAAACAAAGTGTAAATTTCGACTCGTTCTGTGGACAGGACCTCTCATGTTTCTACCACCTCTCCAGCTTTACCCCACAAAGTGCCAAGTTACGTCTATGCAGATCCCACCTCTGAATTAAGTAATCATTAAACGTTAGGCCTTCCGTCATCCTCCACGAAATAGAACCTTTTCTTATCGAGCAATTATTCACGTGTCGGGCTCATTCACAGGTCGGGCATTCATTCACACAGTTCGGGCAATCAATAACATATACGGGCATTCAAGGTGGCCCACACCATTAATTCTTGCCATTGACTTACACACCAAACTGGGCTTATTCTTTAGCCTCTCATTCCTTGTCAGAGTTTTCAACCTCAACAAGGTGCACATCACCTTCAAGCTCATGAGTTGGTGGTTGCTGGCACATTTAAATTTCCATAGCATGACTACTGAAATTTTGAGCTAGAGGCTCATGAATATACAAATTGTGATCTGTCCCGCCGAACAACACACTAAGATATGGATAGCTCCGCTTTCTTCCGAGGCCTCAAAATCTTAAACTACAAGAGCAATTTTGACAATTTTTGCACAATGTACTCTTCAATCTAAGCACTACATCATGCCAAGGATCCACTGTTCTTTTGGAATAGGGTGAAAATCAACCAAAACGACAATTTAAGGCACTTTGGCTAAATTGTGATTTATTGTAATGGTGGAGCGCCATCTCAAGCATTCACACGGCTCGGGCATTCATTCACAGGTCGGGCATTCATTAGTAGGACCAGCCGGCTGGAGCGCTGAACTATCTCTGTCCGGCATCGGCGTTGTTTACCTTGACAACTCAGGGGAAAATAGAGCATGCCACGGAAATCACTGCAAATCCGTATTGAAGTAACCGTACCAGCGGTATATATTTTATATATTTCTGCGTATCATATAATGGTTATTGGATTTTAACAGCTTCAATCCGAATGGTTAATTTCTTGAAAGTGCTAAGCCTAATGTTACGCTTAAATAGGCTAATCGTGTTTAGCCTAATTAGCCTAACGTTAATGTTACTGTTAGAACTAAATCTTGCCTTGTCTTGACTTGAGAACAGCACAAAAGCCCGGCAAGGCTGCCCGTGCAGATAAATCCCATAGGGGGCCAAGATGGCCAAGAAATGTCCCTTTTTTGAAGCATTTTAAGTCCAAATGAATCATAACACTATTCATCTGATCTTAAAACTTGATTGAAACAATCATGTGCATTGAAAAGAGGTGAAATTAAGAATAAGGTCTGAAAATTATGATTCAGTTGGGCCTAGGCCAAGTTGGTGCTGATACCGTGACACCAAGGAGTTCGCTACCTTCTGGTATTATATATATATATATATATATATATATATATATAGTAGGTCGAGGTTGGTAGATCGAAGTTAGAATGTGTAGGTCGA
>WURT03375412.1:24369-44454 GCA_009936505.3 Holothuria glaberrima | reverse complement strand
CGGCATTGCCGTATATAGCTCAACAGGCAAAGTAACTACAATATCTCATCCTCCTCACGGAGCGATGAGATAATAATTATGTCAATATATTATAATAATAGAAAAATAATCATTAAAATACTTTTGACACAGGTAAACCTAACCAGTGTCCATATTCTACTGTTAATATTCTAAAAGTACTTTTCTGGAAATATTTTGCAGGATTTGGCTCAACCAAGATGACGGAAATAGCGAAATGGCTGCTAATATTAAAATTTCAATAGATTATATTAATAGGGAAAATAATTCTTAAAAACTATATTTGTGACAGGTGCTCTTTATACCTGGCCATATTTTGAGGAAATATATATCAAACATATTTTTCAAAACATTTTTGTTGGAATTCAACAACCAAGAAGCAAAATGGCCGCCAGTGATTTAATTAATTACAATATTTTAGTGAAAAGGAAAATAATCCGTACAATTATTTTTAACACATGTACACCTTAATCTGGCCATAATCTGTAATAAATATGTAGGAAGTATTTTTCTGGAGATGTATAGCAGGTTCCAGGTCAACCAAGGTGGCGAAAATGACAAAATGGCCGTTCATATAATTATTATGTTATTACAGTACATTGAAATAGTGAGAAAAATATTAATGAAAAATATGTTTGTCACACTTGCTCTTAATGTAATATGTTTGTCACACTTGCTCTTAATGTATGGACATTTTTTTATGGGAAATAATGAAAATTATTTTTAGAACATTTTTGTTGCAATTAAGGTCAACCAAGATGGCGGCGTAGCAAAAGGGTCATCCATATAAATATTTGGGTGGCATTCTGCTTTTTCGCTTTTTTCACCATCTTGGTTGACCTGAATTCCAACAAAAATGTCCTAAAAAATTTCATTTGATTATTTTATATACTATAAGAGAAGTATAAATCATTGCTATCTTGAGGTATTGTTTTTACAAGCTAAGCGTCACAAACGCACCCTCTTATACACACGCACCAAAATCCGAACTCACACCAGTCACATTCATACGCACGTGCATACACTAATTGCATAGATCCCCTTTGCTTTCAGCGAGGACTCAAACAGTATTAGAGGTACAATTTAACAATTTTCATTATGACAAGATAAGAGGGCTCCCACACCCTCGCCTGTGTGCGTGACATGAAATTGTTCCCTTCTTGCCGTACACATATAGATACATTGTCATGTTTTTGTTATCTTTAACTTCTTAGTTTGACTACTTTTATTTCCCGTTGAAGGAAATGGACGACTTGCAGGGATATGCTGACCCAACATTTCCTATAGACAAGAAGGTTACAATCGTTGGAATTGGGTGCCGATACCCCAAGGGCATCAAGAACGTTCGTGACTTTTGGGAAGTGATCTCTGCCGGGATCGACTGTATGCAAGCTCATCCCAAGGATCGATTGGACCCGAGCTACATCTACCCCTATGCAAAGCTTCCCGGTAAAATATACTCTCTACTGGTTACCTATCACAAGATGTTAAGGAGTTTGATCGACTCTTTTTTCAGACATCGCCTGGTAAGGAATGATATGGAAGTTGACATTGATAATAGTAAACAACACATTGAAATTTCTTTATTTAACCTCTTCATTCAGCCTCAGGGATATGACCTCCCTGTATCATACTGTTGTGTTGTTCCTTTCTTCCTGTGTTCTACTAGTAGAAATTAAGCAATCTCAGGGATAAAGACGATTAAAAGTTAACTTCAGTTGATTTCTCTCTGATTTATTTCCTCTTTCTCTCTCAGTCACACAATGCAATCAGTCAGTACATACATTGTTGTTAACAGATAGAGTTCTAAAATCGTTCTCTTCGAGATCGTGAGAAAGCTTACTGGTCCGGGTGGAAGACTTCCTTCCGGGCTTCCGGACCAAGTCACATGACTTCCTCAATATGAATATTCATAAATAATTAACTAGTTACAACTATTTACAGTTTTCTTTGATTCTACCCATTGAAAATGACCTTCAAGAGGCTTGATCATGACATTGGAAATACTCTACACAACATCCCCTTTGTTTGTAAAAAAAAGATGAAATCTTTTCTTTTGCATGTCTCTGAATGAAGCTAAATTAATCTGAATCACACTTTTTTTAACACATATTTAAGTGAAAACTTTCGAAAATATTTACAAAAACTATTAAACTATTTCTTGATAGTTCAATGAAACCCTAAAGAGTTTGTAAAAAATTTGACCTTTCCACACATACTGCGCTTGACTACGTAAAATATATTCTGATACTTCAACTCTACCAAGTTAAGAAAAGGATTTCTGGTGAGCCCTTTTCACCTCTCTTCCTTTTTTGGAAAAAGAAAATTCAAATCACTGAAAATTTTTCAACACACACACAGGTGCGCTCTGGACGTTAGATATCAAGTTGCCTTAGAAAAAAAATATATACAGCACTAAAGTGAGTAAAGCAAAATGAAGTCCAGCCTGTTTTAATTTGCTTTGAATTCAACTTTCATCAATTACTGTAAAACCTTTTTGCAACAATTCACCTCAAGAAAAACTTGTGAAAACTGTAGCAAATCAATTATGTACATGTATAAAGACAAAAGTTGTCCTAGTTTGCTAACGTTACATGAGAATAGACATGTTTACAAAGAAATGAGTTCTTGAAAGTATTAAAATACACATGAATGTAAATGTTGCAGGCTAAAAAATGAATTTCTAAACATACAAATCCTTGAACATTCTTCGTGGATTACCAAACTTTGCAATTTTGGTATTTTCTAAAATTTGTTTGACCAAATCTCCTGTATCAGCGTACTTGTCCACTGACCACCAAAATCGAAATTCTTTACCTTTGACACTGGGTGACCTTCGAAAAGAGAGTAAAATTTGCAAATGTCCTGATTTGAATCTAGTTTTCCCAATACTCATGAAAGGATGTGTAGGAGCTTCTAGGATTAAATTTAATTGTTGCTCCAACCTCTCTTTATTTACAGGACTTGGAAAACCTAAACCTTAATTTTCTGAAATGTACTTAGTGTATTGATTCAGATCCACTGACACTAATTTATCAACACACTCTATATCTTTTGACGAAGCACATGGTAAAATTGTATCATTTTCATCAATGAACTGTAAACTTCCTGACTGTGTGTCTTCTGGCTGAGGGTTTTTTTCTTGACCCAAAGCTGCTTTTAATTTTTGTACATTGGTGATATTTTTGATATCACTGGAACTTCTAACAAAACATGGTTTGAGACGATTGAAATTGAAAACGTCATTTAAAATTTCTCCTTTGACTGTAGACAGAACATAATGAGTGCGATCTAAAACTTTATGGATGACTTAAGGTCCGCACCATTCTGCAGCAATACGTTTGGAATTTGCTGTCAGAGACGAATAGGTAGGCTTAAATTAAAAAAAAACCAGTTGTCCAACTGTATAAATTGGATTCTTTGACAACTTGTTCGACAGTTGCACCTTTTGTTTCTCTTGATGTTGTTTCTGTAGAGACAACATTGTCCTAGAAATATTGCTAAATTTGTCTTTCAAATGAAAAACATACTCTTGAAAGGACAACGATAACCCTGACATTGGATTAACTTTCAAACTCGTTAAGTTGGACGGTTCTCGTCCAAATACTAGCCCGTAAGGGCTGTGGTTACCCAAAAATGGTGATGAAAATGAGTTGTAAGCATAACATGTAGTGGGAATAAACCTTACCCAGTCATTTCCAAACTGGTTGAGATTAACCTTGAGAAAATTTGACAAAGTACGAATATGACGCTCGACTTGGATACTTCCATGATTTTCCACACTTATAAATTTCTGGTCAATGTTAAAAGCTGAACATAATGCAGTTATTTACCTGTTAAAGATGCAGCAGCATCTGTCATTAAACATTGTGGTGGACCAAAGTTGACACTTTTTTCTGAATGAAAGCTTCACAGATAGTCCTTGCGTCTAAGCTTTTGCACAGATCACAAATCTCGTAACCTCGTCAAATGCCACCATAAGATGCTTAAAGCCGCTTACAGATGAAGGCTTTGTCTTGAAATCAAGACTAATTTTTGAAAATGGCTTATACTCATCTGAAATTCTTTGATGATACATTCGTAACTTATCTGGTTTGTCACGGAATTGTTGACAACGCAGACACGATTTGACATAGTTATTAATTCTTTCAAACATCTGTGGCATGTAAAAATGTCTACGAACGGTCAAGTAAGTTCTAACCGTACCTTGATGACTGCTTAAAATGTTATCATGGAATTGTGAAATGACAGTCACAGCTACTTTTTCCGGTACTGCCAATTGCAAATTGAAGTCACCTTTCTTCTCACAGAAAAAAAGGCGAAACAAAATTCCATAACACAAAATATACTGCTCGGAACTGACTTTGCAGATTTTTGGTCATTAGGCAAAATATCATTTGTCAAATAGTCGTACATAGGCTTGAAAAATGGTGAAGATTCCTGTTCATTCCTTAAATCATTCACATCAACAGGTAAATTAAAATCACGAATGATCTTTCTTTTCATAGCATTCATAAGCTTGTCCAACTCTGCTTGCTTTGGAATATGCCGAGTAACCAAATTATCTATCTTAGAAATAAGTGGCCTTGGAGGAGGGGGGGGGGCAACTCTAGTGGTACTTCTCTATCATCATGCTGAGGTATATTCATGGGATCAACTAGTCTTGGCTCTGGCAAATTACTATGAGATTGAATAACAGTAGGTGGAAGCACTGGTAAATCTGGAATATGACTTACCCTACTCTCATTTGACTCTTTGCTTGGATTGGGTTGTTTTTCCCTAATATCTACCAAAACTGGGGTAGGTTGTTCTAAATTTTGAACAACTGACTCTGAAAGGGAGAGGGCTAGATGACTCTGGTGGACTGTCTACAGTCACTGAAACTTCAGTCTGTTTCTGTGGAAACAAATCTGGAATTTTGATACCCATTTTTTAGCACATGAGCGAGTGACTATTCGATTGGCAAATTCAAGACGGTTGCTATCATCATTTGCCGAAAAAGCAATGGGAACAATTTGATCTATTTCCGAATCTTCATCTCTGGGTGACCTTGATAGAAGATCTGCTAAAACTATTTTCAGTATCCTTCTTGTAACCAACTTGAAAAGTGCAATCACACAATTTGAGAAGTAATTTTTGCAAGCGCGGTTTGGGCGGTTCATTCTTAGACTTTAAAATTTGTGGAATTGCTGAATGATCAACAAATGCTCTGAACATACATCCTTTAAGTAAATCCTAAATGCTGTAATGTTAATATACAATCCACAAAGTTCCAATTCGGTAACACTGTACCTCTGACAAGCATTAGGTAATATCTTCGAATAGTAACCAGTAAGTTTTCTTTACCATCGACAGTTTGAGTAATATAAGCACCCGTAGCAAACCTAGAAGTGTCGCTGTATAGTGAAAAGGCACCTTCTTTCTTAGGCAAATGCAATACTGGAGAACTGGTCATTGACTCTTGAATTTTACTGAATGCAGTTTCACATTCCTCTGTCCAGTTTAAGCGTTTATGTTTCCTGGACAAATGATGCAAAGGGCGTAAAATTGTCTGAACATCGGGGCAAAATCTTGACAAGTAATTTATTATTTATCCTCAATATTCATGAATAATTAACCAATTACAACTATTTACAGTTTTCTTTGATTCTACCGATTGAAAATGACCTTCAAAAGGCTTGATCATGACATTGGAAATACTCTACACAACAATACTGCAACATATGGGTAATGCTCACAGTATGAAATATTTCGACAATGCAGCCTTAAACTACACTATGTCAGTATTATGATATTTTGCGTCCATACAAAAATCGTATGTCCACAGGGGAAGGATAGATATTCCAAACCAACTAGATTATGTAACCTTTTTCAAAACCCCAAGTTGAAGTTAAGTCATCTAAAGCGTTGAAGTGCTTGAGTTTCTAAAATAATAAATTTTGGTCAAACAACCTAAAAGACCTGTCAGATTTGGGTGTGAAAATAATTACACAAAATAATTTCAACAGTGGTTTCACTAAAGTCACCATAACGGTTTAGGCCACTGGTCATTCAAAGACGAGCTCTCTAAAATTTAAGTCTACAGTTTATGAAAGTGTAACACCTCATTATTAAGGTTTTCCCGTGAAACAATCTAGCCTATACTTTCGTTTTTTCAGTCAAAAAGCAAGCTTGGACTATATCATTTCGACATAGTAAACCAGTACGTAACCATACAAAATCTAGTATGAGACACCTCAAAATAAAACAACCATTTGTTACATTTTACCCAACAGAAGAGTCAAGTCATATGGATCCTCAACTCCGTCTTCTTCTTGAAGTCGTGTGGGAATCATTGGCAGACTATGGGGTAGATGTAGCTGATCTCCGCCAGTCCAACACAGGCGTCTATGTTGGAGTAATGACAAAAGAATATACTTTTATGCTAGGGTTTCCAGATGATAACATTAGTCAATACACTGCCTCAGGTAACACTAGTAATATGATGTCGAACAGAATATCCTACCAGTTTGACTTTCAGGGTCCAAGTATAACCTTCGATACGGCCTGTTCTTCATCGCTTTACGCAATCCACCAGGCATGTGCAGCAATAAGAAGAGGCGATTGCAATCTGGCACTAGCAGGAGGAGTGAACCTCCTGTTACTCCCTTCAACATTCATTTCTCTATGCCAGGCTGGCATGTTATCTTATGATGGCAGATGCAAAAGTTTTGATAATTCTGCTGATGGCTACGCTCGGGGGGATGGGGCAGGTATATTGGTGTTAAAATCGCTATCAAAGAGGGAGATAGAATTTACGCAGTGATAAGAGGTGGCGCACTTAACAATGACGGTAAAACCACTGGCATTACAACTCCTAGTGCACAGTCTCAAATGCTGCTCCTTAAGCGTGCGTATGAAATTGCAAATATCTCCCCACAAGAGGTGCCGTATGTGGAAGCGCATGGAAGTGGTACACAAGCAGGTGACACAGCAGAAACGACCGCGTTAGGCAACATCTTGGGAAGAAACAGAGGAGTAAGTCATCCTCCACTTATAGTTGGGTCCGTGAAATCAAATTTCGGGCATACTGAGGGCGCAGCAGGAGTTGCCGGTATGATAAAAACCGCTCTAGTATTGCAAAGGAAGCAAATACCAAAACTAGTTAATTTTAAAAGTAGAAATGAAAACGTCAGTTGGGACAAATTTCAAATCACTTATCCAAGAAATCTTGTGAGTTGGCCAAAAGGTTCAAGGCATATAGCAGGCTGTAGCGGTTTCGGATTTGGGGGTGCTAATGCTCATCTTGTTTTAGAAGCTGCACCGGATGTTATTAGGCCTTCTACTACAAGCAATGTTCGTTTGCCCACGTTATTGCTACTATCTGCAGCATCTAAAGAAGCCCTTAATCAGCTAGTCAAAGATTGGATTACGTTTCTCAGTGACTCCTATGATGAAGGATTTGACTTTTCAGATATTGTTCGCACAGCAGCTACTCGGGCTACCCATCACCCTTACCGGCTAGCTATCTGTTCTAACTGGATGCAGCAATCAATCAAAGTCCTAAGAGAAAGACATACTTCTCCTGTGGAGATCAAATCTTTTCAGCCGAAGGACAAGTCCAGTCAACGCCATCTGGTCAAAAGCAGAGACTCGTTTTCGTGTTTTCTGGCATGGGCTCTCAGTGGTGGGGGATGGGAAGACAACTGATTCAGACTGACGCTGTGTTCAGGAAGACTATAGAGGTTAGTTGGAACTTCGAAAAGGGTCAAATGGCATTTCCTCCTTTTGAAGTTGGACATTAAAGAAATAAGAATAGGAGTATTATTTACAAAAAAATTACTCTCTAACTTGGAGGAATGCGTATCATTTCTTTCTTCCTCAAAGCATACTTATAAACATCTGTTAACTAAAATTATTCTCGTTTTCATTCCAACCTTCAGATCACTCAGTGTTACGAACATGTAAACCATAATCATTTCAATTTAGGGAGGTTTAGTTTGTTCCTCTGCAAAATGAGCTTTCTTATAGAACGTTATCTGTAAATGTGAGAAACAAATATCCGCCAAAGTATAAGTAAATAATGCCTAACAATGTAAGCAAGCGAAATAAGTTGTGAAATTGCTTCGTACGGAGTTGCCATCGTTAAACTTTATTCGTAGTTTGGAACATTTTTAACAAAATGCGTCACTTGCAACGTAGGAAGTTTAAATGCAAGCGGGCATAATGAAGTAACCGTGAACAGAAGTAAAAGGTTTTTAAATTGCATTTGCAGGAAGCCGACAACTTATTGAAAGAGTTCGGTGCGACATGGTCTCTGAAAGACATGCTAATTGAGGAGACGAATAAAGAAAAGATAAATAACACCGGTGAGTGTTCCTTTCTTTGCCTATGTCCCACATGGCAACAGTATAGAAAGAATAAAAATATCGGCATACTACAATTTGGCACCAGATGTCTTTGCTCCCGGGGATATTTTCTTGTGCTCGCTCTACTAGGCCACTTAAATAGTGTCCACTAAAGAGTGTGAGTAAAGACAGGGTCTTTCACCTTTTTAAACAAAGATCGCAATTTACAATCCTTTGAGATAAACAAAAGCCTTCTAAGTGAAGCGCTACCATTATTATATGAGGATCATAACAAGACGTTTGTTCTAAACCTGCCCCTTAATGACAAATTTTCAGATTTCACGTTTTAAGAAGGGAACAATTAAACGAGAAAGAGTCACAAAAGTACTTTTGGCAACAATTGGCTAGACTAATCGCGATCAATACGAACAAGTCTGCGACCATCCGGTCGATGGTGTTCAATAGGTCGACACTGCTGCATTAAAAACATCATGTTCTTTTGAGTATTTGAGGAAAGTATTAACGGAACTAAGGAACGTATTAATGCATTAACCTGAGACAATGACGGTTTGGCAAGTGACAAAGCTTCAACCCCTAAATCAAATCAAGCTACAATCTATTGTCTTGGATCTTTTTTACTGCAGGAAAAAGTAACATGTGTTCGTGTTTGGCTATTAATCTCAGTCTGCAGGAACTTCAACTGTTCTGTAGTCGAGGTACCGTGGTAAGATCCACGTGCACGTCATGATGGTATTTAGTGATAAACTCCAAAAAGCTACAAAAAGTTACCGTTATCACTATGAGGATATTACAATTATTTTAACAGCATTTTGTTGTGACTGCATCAAGAGATGTAATCAGAAAACGTGACTGAGTGCTCCCAAATTAGGCAAAACGATGTACTATTTGTACGCTGTTTTGTCTACACTCAAAACAAGGAGGACGGCTAAAAAGAAGCTTCTCATATAATTACTGATGGCATTACAAAACATTCAACATGGCGACCAAATGCTCATGTGGGAAACTTGAAATAGGCTGCAAAAGTTCATTCATAAGGGGTAAAAGTAGAGTTGCATTGTCATTTTTAAAGACTGCGAACATTCATGTGTCTGCTTAAATATAATTGGCCGAGTTGTGAAAAGTACCTTACACCAGATGCAATCTAAAAGAGAAAAATAAACGTGCTCACAGGGTCTAGTTAACAGAGGCAACTTATCACACAGTATCAATACCTTCATAAATAGGCGGTGGTTATTTGCATGCTACGGGTCTTTAAACTTCAAGGTTTCTTCTTGCTTTAGAAGATACAATTAAATTTGATGGCAGTAATTTAAAGATCATAGTTTTGTTCTCCATGCAGTATAAGAAACTGCAACGTGATTGTGTGTGATTAATAATAATTACTATAATCAACAGTAAAATAATTGAGAAAACCTCTCCCATTGATTAATGGGACTTATAATTACTGCGTTTGGACGATTTTGTCCAAAATCTTCCAAAATCGTCCTACCATTCAAAATTGTCAAGGAGAATTATACATTCCAGTATCGCTGCATGGGCTATTCCATTGTAAATCAGGATCAAATTAACTAATAGGGTCGGAAACCTTCAAGGTTTTTCTTGCTTTAGACGATACAACTAAATTTGTCCTTCAGCCGAAGAGGCAATAATTAACTAGAAAATTCGCATTTTAAAGTGGAACTGTTGGCCGATTACGCAATAAATCATTCGTTTCTTAATTACTTTGAAAAATCGTCCAAAAACCGCGATTTTTCTACCAAAATTGTCCAAAAGGCTAAGGACGAAAATGGAAGATGATAAAACGTCGTCCAAAAATCTTCCAAAATTACCCATTTTTCTCTCTGCTAAAAAAAAATTAATTGTTGAAACTTTCCATGGAATTATTTTAGTAAAGCAACAGAATGCTCTTATAATCAGACGCAGTGGACATAATCAGAAAAAAAAAAGTTCCATACACAACTGCAGGCATTGGATGCATCATTTCACAACATGTCTGTTTCAGATTTCTGAAACATCATTTAAGCTTGATTAAATTATCACTTTATCGAGAAACAAATTTCAAATTTTTTAACAATCACAAAGCACAAAGACGTGTAGAATAATAACACTACCTGATACCCAGGCACTCAAGCTTTTATTGATTACATCATCAAAGATATTAATTGCAGCGCTAAGCAACAGAAAATCAAATGCTACTTTCATAACCCGCACTCTTCCCTGAAAAGGCTTAGTATTTAGGCTCTTTGAGTAGGAGAATTAGTGCATTTCCAACACCTTTACATATGTCGTTTAGACTCATAACTGGCATAACTGCGACTTTAAGCCATAGACACACGTTCATGTACAAGTCCACAGTAAGAACTGCAAACTCGTGGTCTAGTTCAGCATGATTATACTACCTCGAAAGTTGTACTTCCATAAGTTCAGCTTGGCGTCCCGTCAGGTTCATGTTTCCACTAAGGAGTAGCTATTTAGTTTTGCTCTTCAGCCTTGGCCTTTTCGAACGTTTGGGGAAATTTATTGTTTTCTTTTAGTATTACGAAAAATTTCAGGTGAAGCGTGTGGTAGTATTCCCTCTAAAATTTTTTACACATTCATTTTTTGCTGAACATCTTATCACCTTAGGTAGGGAAAGAAGGGCATTGTACAGACACTTTATACAGGCAGTCTTCACATCTGTGCAACTTTTGTAATGGGGAATCTGTTTAGCCGAACATGACCTGTTTAAATCCAGTCTGTCCGCACCGTAAGCAGAAGGAAAAACAGACCACACGGATAGTCGGATGATAGTTTCAAACCTGGTCATACCTCAAACCGCATCCAAAGTACTAGGTGTATGACTATGGTATGTGTAAGGGAATAATCGAGGTGTAAAGAAAAAACAGAACTTAAAACAAATGTTTTGTTCCTGAGAGTCGTTTTCCTCCTGAGCATACGATTTTTGCTGGATCTTAAAATTTAGAGTCCAGTCAAAACCAAAAGTCCATTTTGCAAACCAAGTGCAGGTTGGCAGCCCGATCAGGTGTAGTTATGGTGGTTATGGTTATGATTATAGTAATTTTTCTATCAGTTACACTACTTTTCAGGACACTCTCCGAGTAAATTATGGTCTTTAACTGAGGTAAAATATTATTTTTCTATACTATTTAACAGAAATAGCTCAACCATCCATCTGTGCCTTGCAAATTGCTCTTGCAGAGGTGTACCGTCACTTGGGAATCTTGCCTCATGCAGTCATTGGACACAGTGTCGGGGAAGTAGCCGCTGCCTGCGTAGCTGGTTACCTCACCTTCCGAGATGCAATGAAACTCATTTTCATACGTGGTAAAACATTATAGCTTACTACCGGAAAAGGAACTATGGCTGCAATCCTTCGACAAGCAAATGACGTTCATGAGAAACTACTAGAAACCGAGTTTCGTGGTAAGGTTGACATTGCATGTGTAAATAGTCCCACCCAAACCGTCATATCCGGTAATATTGATGATGTAACAGCAGTCGCTAACCATTTTAAAGATCAAGGGACTCGGTGTGTTAACCTTAAAGTGCAAAACGCCTTCCACAGTTTTCAACAAGAGGAAGTCAAAACAATGTTTTTGAACCGCACAGGTAAAAAACTTTTTGAAAATCCTCCTCACTATAGAAACTGCAAGTATTCGCCTCG
This sequence comes from Holothuria glaberrima, assembly GCA_009936505.3. Lineage (NCBI taxonomy): Eukaryota > Metazoa > Echinodermata > Holothuroidea > Aspidochirotida > Holothuriidae > Holothuria > Holothuria glaberrima. The sequence continues at coordinate 32,424 of WURT03375412.1, read as the reverse complement.
TCAAGTGCCAATGGTATCCACAGTTAGTGGTAAGTTTGTGACTGCGAAAGATTTGAACGATAATCAGTATTGGTGGCAAACCATAAGGGGGACTGTTGAATTTGAAAAATCTTTAAAGAAATTGTTTGAGCATGGGTACAATATATTTTTGGAAATCAGTCCACATCCTTCTCTTGCGTCGGCAATAAGAGCCACAATAGCAACGTTCTCAAACAGCTTTGACACATCTTTTCACGAAGACTTTGCTGTCCTAGGGTCTCTGAGAAGACCTACGGATCTTTCTCAAGAAACACAGGATAACAATGACGTTTTGTTGTCTATCACGAAACTCTTCGTCCAAGGTTTTCCACTTAACCTTGATATGATTTTCCCAAATGAACCTTTTAATGTAGTATCACTCCCAACCTATCCCTGGCAACGACAGCAATGTATTGCCATTACTGAAGAAGCTAAAAAGCTGTTGACTACTTCAAGATTGAAACACCCACTGTTGGGCGAGACAATAAAAGCTTTTTCTGAGGAGCCCGAAAGAAGGGCATGGGGGAACAACTACAACCGTTCATCACTGCCTTGGCTTCCACACCACAAAATTGAAAATGTTATTGTTTTACCAGGCGCCGCTTACATTGAAATGATGTTGAAAGTAGCTAAAGAAATCCACACAAGTTCTAGAACAGTGACGCTAGAAAATGTCATCTTCGATAAGTTTCATTTTTCCCCTGAATGTAACGGTTTCCTTACTACCACCGCAGTGGCGTCAAGGGACAGTAACGCATGGCATATAGCTATCAAAACTTACAGGGAAAGCAACGCCACTTGGGCCAAAAATGCAACAGGTAATATAAACATGAGGGCTGCCGATGAACTCACAAATGACCCTATCATAGAACTACATGATATTCAAGGCAGGTGTACATTGCAAATAAATCCCGACAAATTGTATAAGAATCTGTCAAAGAGTGGAGTGGAAATAGGTAACTTGTTTGGGTGTATTTATCGTGCTTTCTACAATGTCGATAGTCTAGAAGGGCTTGTTTATGCCAGACTACCAGAAACAATTACCGAATTCATTGTGCATCCAGGACTTTTAGATGCGGCTTTTCAGTTATTTGCAGGGTTTTCGTTTATGAAGGAAACAAACATCTTTGACAAAAATGTTGAAGTTCCGAAATTGGTGAGAAAAGTCACCGTTAAAGGTAGCGCACCTCCCGATGTTGCTATTCATGGTGAACTGGTTGTTGAGGAGTTACAACAATCTGTTAATGTAACATTTGCAAATGCTAAAAACGGAAAAATCTTTGCAAAATTAGAAGACGTTCAATTTATTGCCGTGGGATCTAGAAACGTTGCCAATTGTTTACAGATTTGGACAAATATATGGATACCAGTTGCAACGAGGAAAGAGTCTGCATCTGATTATGCCGATGGCGCGCCAATGGTAACATCATTAAACAAGAGTGGAGAACAGTATCTTATACTATCTGATCGTGAGGGAATAACAGACATGCTTGTTGATTCTTTTTATAAGATAAACATTCCTATGGACCGCATACAAATATGCAACATATCTGAGAATACAGACAGGACATTTCAAAATTCGGAAGGATATCATGAAAATGTCGTTGTCTTAACATTCATGAATGAAGTCCATGCTGGTTCTTTGAACCAAATTTCAAAAGAACAGTTTGTTCGCTCACAAATAAATGACCCCATAACTCTAATAAAGACAATTATGGACATAACCTCCAAACGTGGTAATGAAAATCTTTCAGTATGGTTCATTACGAAAGGAGGAGTGAATGTCCGTAGCTCTGATCCTTCAGTAAATCCTCTAATGTCTAACGCACATTCACTTCTTATGACCTTTATGAACGAATTTCCAGACTTGTTTGTGGCGACTCTCGATTTACCTCAAAACCAAAACACAACAGATTCCGTTAGATGGTTGTCTGAATTCTTCGTAAGACCTGAAAGATCTGAAAATTGCCTAGCTTTGCGAGCCGGTGAAGCAAATTTGGAGGGTGGGTCAGAGTTTCAGATACTTACTTTGAGGATCAGCATCCAGCCTTCCTCTGATTTTTACGTCAATAAATTATCTGACGATTGGATGATTGATTTGAATGAAGTGAGACAAAGCAGCCAAAGGTAATTCGTCAAACCAATCACTGCAAATACGGGTCAAAAAGTAAATACTTCTGCTAAAATTCCAGACGCCATTGTCCAGGTCAAAGCCTTTACCGAACAGTACCGAAAGAGTATTTCAAAGTCAAGACAGGTTGAGTATTTGTTCGGAGGTACCATTCTGGAAAACAAAATGTCTGCTGCATCGTTAAAGAATGGTGACAATGTGATTGGGTACAGTCAATGTAGCATCGTAACACCAGTTGTGAAAAGTAGGGTCATTGACATGATACCAATATCCACAAATATAAGCTTTTCTGAGGCTTTGTTTGTAGTGCAAACATACTTTCCCATTTACTTGGCCTTACATATGTCCCTAAATATTTCCGAAAACTCATCTGTATTAATAACTTCAAACGATGTCAGTAAGCATCTTTCGTTTGGAAAACAAATCGCCTTGAGTAAAGGCATCAAAGTAATTGTTTATGTTCAGGCTGCAGCTGAGCTACCAAATTTAGATAGTAACCAAAAAAACGTTGCAATTGCAACGAGCGAAACTCTTCACACTGTGGTGCAAAATGATTCAATAGACTTACTTCTACTCAACTCAGAGGTTAAACTAGGAAACAAAGAAACGGCGACACTTCTCAAAAAAGTACGCTTTGGTGGAACAATTGCTGCGTTGGGGCATATGCTTTTGGAAAACGTTATAATAAGAGCTCGCCAGATTGGTGTGAGAGTAATTGACCCAGAATTTATGTGGGCACCTGAAAATTCCGCTTCAACAAGGCCAGTAATCGATTCATTGCTTAGCATGTATTTTACTACTGGCCATTCAGTTGAAGCTATTGATCAGTTCGTTAAAAAATTAGATGTGGTAACAGATTATCAGGATTTTCACAGCAAAATTCTTCTGACAAATCCTTTTGAAAATGTATCTTATAATTATAATGATGTAGAACAGCTATTTACTGCTGATCCGTTGTCATCATATCTTGTAGTGGGCGGTACCAAAGGACTCGGTTTCGAAATTGTTCGATGGCTTGTGGCTCACGGAGCGTCAAGCATCTACATTTCAGGTAGAAACAGACCTGCTGAAAGCATTTTGGAAGAGCTAGATGAGATGAAATCTAGTTCCATCTATGTTGAGTTCATTCAATGTGATGTCAGTGATGAGGAACATGTACAAAGAATGTTGCTTCACTATTAAAGATCGGCATCAATTTCCTCTAACTGGTATTTTTCACTGCGCTGCCGTGTTCGATGATCAACGATTGGTAAGCGTGGAAAAGAAAAAGTGGGCTAGGGTCATTTTACCAAAAGCCTACGGTTGCCTTTTACTACACCAGTTGACTACGAAATTTGAAATTCCCCTTAAATGGTTTGTCGCAATTTCTTCAGTTGCGCAGCTGATGGGCAACGATGGACAAGGGAGTTATTGTGGCGCTAACACTTTCTTGACTTTACTTTGTGAAGAAAGGCGACTTCTGGGGTTACCAGCAAGTGTTATCGCTCCTGGTGCAATCTCAGAGATTGGTTTTGCCTCAAGAGAAGGATTTGATAGAATGTGGGAAGGTCGTGGCATTAAAAGTTTAAGGCCATCAGACGTCACTACTTCTCTCTCTTGGTCTTTGATGACTGAAAGTCCCCCGTTTGGATTAACTGGTACGTTGGACCCAAAAACCTTCCTAAAAGGGAAAATAGAATTGTTTAAGCGTCAGATGAAGAAAAATCAGTTTTCTGTGTTCAAGAAATACTTTACACAAGACAAAGTCAGGTCTATTTTATTAAATGAGTCACACAGTACATTGCTTTCCCTTGATCCATCAGAAGCAAAGGCTCTTGTTGATGAATTTTTAGTTGGTTTTCTGCAGCAACGGTTGGGAATATCTAAAGACATTTCCAAAAAGTTATCTCTGTCTTCGTTTGGGTTCGATTCAGCGATGTCATGGGAACTCTCAAGTCTGATCCAATCAAAATTCAATGTTGTCGTGAGCTCAGTCGAATTATTGAACGATTCTGCCACGATATCAAATTTAACTTCTCTTATATTAAGTAGGGCACAGGAGCCAAATGCCAATGCAAATGGTTCAGCCAACAGAAACAATATTTCTTCAACCACGATTTGGTTTAGGGAAACACATGATCATGAAGTGAGGACACCCCGTGCTGACTTGTTTTGCTTTCCACCCACTGGGCAAGGTTACACTTTGTTTGCAGAATGGGGACAAATGCTTTTGCCGCAAGCGATCCGTGTGGTAGTGGTCCAGTTACCTGGATGGGAAGGGAGGGAAAATGAACATGCTAGTCATGACTTAACCTATCTTGTTCAAGTACTCTCTGATACCATTCTTTCAAGACCAGCCTCAAGCAGGGTAGGCTTTTTCGGATGCGGCATTGGATCTTTAATAGCATTTGAAATTGCTAGGTACTTACAGGCAGAACACAATGTTATCATCAATCACATTTATGTTTGTTGGTGGTACCCTCCGTCGATACCCTACCCATGCCCAAAGGAACTAAATGAGTTGGACAAGGATTGCGTTAACACAGATCGTAAGGACAACACAGCAGTAAAGTTCCTAGACAATAGGGATATTAGACAGAACCATGTTCCCCGAAAGACCTTCCTTAACATGAAAGCAAGTGGATCCATTTGCAAAAGATACAGATACGTGGTATCTAAACTCTTGGATTGTAATATGACGTTGTTTTCCGGTGTAAGAGATCCGATCCTAACTCAAAAGGTTCTTGGTAAATGGAAAAATGAAATTGCACCCGAGAGAGAGTTTGGCAATGTGGCAATGCCAACTGATCATAAACTTCTAAGAAATAAAAAGTGCAACAGGGAGATTGTTTCTCATGTGAGTAGGTCACTCTTGAAAGAACGTGCAACTTGTCCTCTTAATAACCACGATATAACTGTAGATTTACATATGGAAACGTCAGGTAGCCGGAATTTAGTTACCGGCAAATAGTATTTGTACACCATATATTTTTCAAATATTTCTAGTAAAAAATTTCTCGTAAAACAAAGTTCGATTTAGTTATTACTTTGTGAAGAATCTCATCCAGAAGACGGAAAGTTCTTCTGGTGGGTTGTCACAACTTTCTGAACGATAAGCCGAACAGCCTGTAAAAAGTCTGCGTTGTAAGCTGTTCCTCCAAAAAAATTTTCGTTGATTTGAGTCCTTTCATGATGGAGGTTTAAATTTCCTTGTTACCTTTAGCCGGATACATCGCATGATATGCCGCCACCGACTACCTACATTTGTTGGGATGCCTTACCAAGCCGTGAGATTCTCCGTTTAGAGGAAAAGCAAAATGTTCCCGAACGGGGAAAAACTTATGCATCATATTGTATAAACTTGCCAGAACGGTAACAGGGTTGCCCAAGAACGGCTTGGTGAACCACGATTAGGACGTAGCTTTTCGGTAGCTGTGACAAAACACTTTCCAAATACATTTAATTCCATTGCATTAGAGGGACAAGTTTTGTAAGGGGGTCCAGACATTTGCCACTGACAATGTGCACAAAGAACGGGTGGGATTGTGCGTAAAAAAGACAAAATGGCAGAGCCTATGACCAATTTTTCTCCCGATCGTGAGAAAAGTAGATTTTCCCAAATGGGGGGGGGGGGGAATCTGCCGAATTGCTTACATAGCTACGTACAGTATTGGGGCATATCTGGTAATATTTTGGTTTTAAAGGAAGGGGGAAATTAGGTTGAAGGAGAGGGTTGATCGTAACACTCATTTGTTTTAGTTCAGAACGTAGCAGTAAAGAAGTTTTTTTTTTTTTACTTTGTTGCGTTGGGACCTTATCTATGGCTATGTTAAAACCTTTTTTCTGTTTGGAAAAATATGCTTAAATTGAGACAATTGAAAGCAGTATATATCGTTTTTATCTTACCAACTTATTATTGTTATATTACCAACCATAGAATGATTTCGGTTATTGATGAAACCTGCAAGTTTTTATCTTTGTTGTTGATAACTGTTACTTTGTTGAACGCTCAGTATGTAATATCTGGAAATCCCACTCAAAAGGAAGTGAAGTGATTTTACTGGAAGAAATCATGTGGCGTAAAAGCAATTATATTAAAATAAAACTTTTAAATGTAACACATATTTATGTTGCAAAATTTCAATTTTTTATGTCATCTACGTATTTATTTGTATAAAATAAGGTCAAATGATATCACAGTATTCTGGTTACCTTTTAAAGTTCTTAATGGTGAAGAGAGACATAAAATATGAAATTTGTAAGAAATGTAATTTGCAAAAACAGTCCTTGAACAGGTAAAGAGTCAAAAGAAGCAAATTTTTTATGAAACTTTATCAATGTTTCCAATTGTAATAAACATTAATACGTTCTTTATGAAAGCAACAAGGATGTACCTTCAACTCCATAGAACTGGAGAGTGTTTAAGTCCCTTAACTTCTGGTTAAATTGTTGGATCACTTAAACGTAGATTTATGGTGAATTTATGTAGGTTATTGTTGATATTTCATCTGAAGCAGGCGCTTTTTTTCCAAATAGCTATCTATGTTCACGGTTGTATGAAAAACGTTTATTTCCTTCTAAATTATACCTACAGGGCCGTACTCTGGCGGCGGCAAAGGGGCAGTTGCCTTTCCCACCGAGATCTCCAAACCCTAAACGAAAATAACCTAATAAAAAGACTAAAAATGCTAAAAGCTCCATTTTTCTGATAACGTTTTTTAAGCCCTCGGAACTTGGAAAATCGCATAAGGGGATCTCTATTTCCCTAAGTTTTTGCTCGGAGGTCCCATGACCCCCTCGCAGACGCGCTACATAGTGTGCGGTAAACTCGCACTGACGAATGAATGTCCATCCTCATGAAAAGATGTTCACAACACAACTGAAGTTCATATTGGTCTTAGCTGTTGTTTATCACGTGGTGTCACAGCATGCCTTTATAAAATAGCGTGCGATTACCTTGCTGAAATTAATGAACTTGTACAGTACTTTGTGTCCTGTTTTTGCGTACAAATGGATTTTACTGAATATGTTTTTTCAAGTTTAACTTTTCTTCTTAAATTCTTACTTTCTAAAGCATGCATGAAGTCTCAAAATATTTGGATACAATTTTGAAGTTCTAGAAAGTGTAAGTTTAATTAAAAACTTGTTGAAATCAATGAACTTATACAGTACTTTGCGTCCTCTTTTTGATTAATAGAAAAATTTTACTAAATAAGTTTTCCAAGTTTAAGTTTTCTTCTCAAATTCTTACTCTCTAAAGCATGCATGAAGTCTTAAAGTGTTTAGATATAGCTTTGGAGGTCTAGAAAGTGTAAGTTTTAATAAAAACATGCTGAAATCAATGAACTTGTAGAGTACTTTGTGTCTTTTTTATGATTAAAAAAGGGATTTTACTGGATAAGTTTTTCAAGTCTAACTTCTGTTCTTAAATTCTTACTTTATAAAGTATGCATGAAGTCTCAAAAATGTTTAGATGCAATTTTGGAGGTCTACAAGATGTAAGTTTTAACGAAAACTTGATGAAATCAAACAACTTGAACAGTACTTTGTGTCCTCTTTTTATTACAAAGGGATTTTTCCTGGATACGATTATCAAGTTTAACTTTTCTTCTTAAATTTTTACTGTATAAAGCATGCATGAAGTCTCAAAAATGTTTAGATACAACTTTGGAGGTCTGGAAAGTGTAAGGTTTAACGAAAACTTGCTGAAATCAAAGAGCTTGAACAGGACTTTGTGTTCCTTTTTTGATTACAAAGTGATTTTACTGAATTCGCTTTTCAAGTTTTACTTTCCTTCCTAAATTCTTACTTTATAAAGCATGCATGAAGCCCCAAAAATGTTTAGATACAACGTTGGAGGTCTAGAAAGTGTAAGTTTTTACGACAACTTACTGAAATCAATGAACTTATAAAGTATTTTGTGTTCC
>WURT03375412.1:0-24269 GCA_009936505.3 Holothuria glaberrima | reverse complement strand
TTGTGTTCCTTTTCTGACTACAAAGGGATTTTACTGAATTCGTTTTTCAAGTTTAACTTTCCTTCCTAAATTCTTACGTTATAAAGCATGCATGAAGTCTCAAAAATGTTAGATGCAATTTTGGAGGTCTAGAAGGTGTAAGTTTTAACGACAACTTGCTAAAAACAAAAAAACTTGAACAGTACTTTGTGTCCTCTTTTTATTACAAAGGGATTTTACTGAATAAGTTCTTCAAGTCTAACTTTTCTTCTGAAATTCTTACTTTCTAAAGCATGCAAGAAGTCTCAAAAATGTTTAGATTTTTCTTTGGAGGTCTAGAAATTGTAAGTTTTTACAACAACTTGCTGAAATCAATGACCCTATACAGTACTTCGTGTTCCTTTTTGAATACAAAGGGATTTTACTGAATCAGTTTTTCAAGTTTAGTTTCCCTCTTAAATTGTTACTTTCTAAAGCATACATAAAGTCTCAGAAATGTTTAGATGCAACTTTGGAGGTCTAGGAGGTGTAAGTTTAACAAAAACTTTCTGAAATCAATGAACTTATACAGTACTTTGTGTTGCTTTTTTGTTTACAAAGGGTTTTCACTGAATATGTTTTTCAAGATTAATTTTTCTCCCTAAATTCTTTCTTTATGAAGCATGCATGAAGTCTCACCATTGTTAAGATACAACTTTGGAGGTCTACAAGGTGTAAGTTTTAAAGACAACTTTCTGAAATCAATGAACTTGTACAGTACTTTGTGCTCCTTTTTGATTACAAGGGGATTTTAGTGAATTCGTTTTTCAAGTTTAACTTTTCCTCTTAAATTGTTACTTTCTAAAGTATGCATGAAGTCTCAAAAATGTTTAGATGTTTCTTTAGAGGTCTAGAAAGTGTAAGTGTTAACGAAAACTTGCTGAAAGCAATGAACTTATACAGTACTTTGTATTCCTTTTTTGAATACAAAGGGATTTTACTGCATAAGTTTTTCAAGTTAATTTTTCTCCCTGAATTCTTACTTTATAAAGCATACATTGTTTAGATACAATTTTGGAGGTCTGTAAGGTGTGAGTGTTAACGACAACTTTCTGAAATCAATGAACTTATACAGTACTTTGTGTTCCTTTTTAGAATGCAAGGGGATTTTAGTGAATTCGTTTTTCAAAGTTTAACTTTCCTCTTAAATTGTTACTTTCTAAAGCATGCATGAAGTCTCAAAAATGTTAAGATGTTTCTTTGGAGGTCTAGACAGTGTAAGTCTGAACGAAAACTATATAAAGATTAACCCAGGTTACGGGTCTGAATTAAATAGTTCTATTAGTTCTGAAATAGGCTAACAGTACCGTAAATACAAGGTTTTGAAGTATCCAGCGGGATGAGTAGGAAGATAATTATCAATCCTGCAAATTTCGTGATTTGGCATGGTGCACATGTCAGATGTGGTTGACAGTGGCTATGGATATTGTCTGTACAAGTGTTAAATTTAGCTTATGCCCCAGTACTGTCAGCATGAAACAAAATGGAAAAAGGGACAAATATTTATGTATGGTGCCCATGCAACTTTGCGATAAGGGAAATTAATTGCAAGCCCATTGCGTCACTGTTAGTCAACATATTCTTGAGTTTACCCATGTAACTGAAAAAGTGTGTTTTCACTGAATCACGATTGTATGCTGCATTCACCAATGGTATAATATATGTGCGTCTTTAAATAAACAGTTCACGATACTTGATGTGGGTTCCAGGGCCGGATTTATCTTTGGGGGCCCTGGGCACAAACTTATGTGGGATCCCTTCAACTATAATGCTCCACAAGACTACAGTGGGTACAAGTCACGAAATGGATTCAGTCTGGAATGCTCTACCCAAAAAGTACATTAATGTTATTTTGTGGACCTCCTTTTCGTGGGGGCCCCTGGGTACGTGCCCTCTAAGGGGACAGTTATGTAATGTATTGTAAGATTCGTTTTTGTTCGCATGAAATAATATTTTACAAACAGATTTCTTTCAGTTTTTAATGTCATCAGACTTTGTCACCTTTTTTCTGAGCATGTTTACAAAAAACAAAGATATTTATATTTTCAGTTTGAATGCTTGGGAAAACATTTTTTATGAAGAGATACTGCATGAATTCAATTTGTTTAGAAAATTTTATTAACACCCAGTTTTCGCTTAGTTGTTGCTTTAAGTAATACCAAAGCACGATTAAATGAAAATATGATGCACAACAAATTTTATTTGCATTCATTTGTCTTGTTTATTTTTTTGTGTTAAGATATATAAACTTGGTGGAGGAGGAATTTCAGTCTTTGAAACCATGTAAAAAAGTATTGGGGTCCGTTTATCTAGATAAAATACAAATTTTGTTTCGTTTCGTTTGTTTCGTTCTTAATTGAAAGATGTGAAATCTTTGTAGTAGAAGCGCATTTAAACCATAGATTAAAACTTTAATACAAGTTATCCTGAATGTGTCATATTTGAATTTACAACATTTGTTTTAATGTTCTGGGAGAAAACAAGGTACATTATACTTGTGATATTGCAATGTTTATAATCACATTTTGTCGCCTCAAAATTTTTCCAACAAGTGTTTTATTAAACCTTTTCCCGTTACTTTTTTATACAGCAGTGTATGCATATTCACTAAACAAAAAGATCAGTGCAAATAAATACGTTCAATGTTGCTGAGAAAAAATTGCAAGAAAAATATTTATTGTCGTTTTCATATGCAAGGGCCCTCAAAATAGTTAGCCTCTCTCTTTTTTACAGCTTTAAGTTGTAAATCATCTAGTACATTTATCAACAGGCAAATATTATCTTTCCATACCAAGAAAGTCCTTTGTGCACAGTCCTTGGCCAGAGCCCTGTTTCTGTAATGCAATTGCTTATTGATATCAATCCTATGTATTAAATCATTCAGTACATTTATCAACGGGCAAATATCATCTTCCCATACCAAGAAAGTCCTTTGTGCACAGTCCTTGACCAGAGCCCTGTTTCTGTAATGCAAGTGCTTATTGATATCAATCCTAGGATTGAGCGTAACCCTTTATGAAACAGTGCCCAGTTTTGATTTCAACAAATTAAAAATTGATCGTGTACTTTCCCTTTTAATCGAGCCTTATGAGTGAAGACATCATTTGAGAGTAAAATAGGCCCTTTACCTCGAAGGACCACCAGCACTCCTAATCTGAGATCCCTAATGGAAATAGTTGGCATTTTACAACTTACAAAACCTGATTCAATGAAATCAAACCAATAAAATGATGAAAACAGTCATTTAATGAATATGAATATTAACGAAATGCCTCAGATTACACTACACATCATCTGGCATTTTGGGCCTTGGCCCAGGATAACACTCTGTCAGGGCTTCATTAGCACTGGTCAACGCTACCCCCTTCCTTTGGGAAGCTGTTGACCGTCCTGCTGTTTAAGGTCATATACACACACTGGTGTGTGTAAGCTTTATGTTGTGAAATATACCGATCTGAAGAAGAAATACTTAACTAATCAGATTATTGCTCTTGTTTGAATTTACATTAATGAAATTATGGTCACCACTAATTATTAGAGGTGTAAGGTTATTTTTTTAATAGTTTTAGGGTGGTGCACAGCTACTCTAAAGTGTGAGCTAGTGTTATTGTCTTTCAATTACATATGCATCATGCTAAAGTATCAAGATACAATGTGGGTGGAGGGGGGGGGAGCAAGTGACTAAATTAGTCAGATTCTAGACGGTTTATAACATCGTACGAGACCGAAGGATTTCAACAATTTATTCGTGGGCCCACACACGAGGTTGGGCATAATTTGGATCTTGTCTTAGCTCGACCCTATGACAAGGTCATTTAGTACTGCGAAACTCAGGAAAATCTTCATTCTGACCATTTTTGGTGCACTGCTACGTAGACGGAAATAAACTACGTCTTAAAAAGAAAGCAGTCATGGTTCGAGATGTTAAAAGTCTGGGTAATAATCAATTCAGAGCTGACATGACATCTCAGCTTAGCGCCATACCTCAGCACTTGTCTCCACCTGATCTTCTTCATAAATTTGAGTCCAGACTTACTGCTTTACAAGATGAGCATGCACTTGTGTCACTTAAAGTACGTACGATGAGGCACAGGTTTCCATGGTACATTGCACAGATAAAAGAACAAACGAAATTACGCAGTCTTTCGGAGAGAAAGTAGTGGAAAACTCGTAGTGTTGAAAATAGAAAAAGCTACATTATTCAAAAAGAGAATGTTAATAGATTAATTGAATCTAGTAAGACAATTTACTACAGAAAAAAGTTATGTGGCGCGCACACAAAAGATATTTAGAACACTTTTAATTAAGGAAGATCGTATTTTTCCAGTAACGAACTCTGTTCAAACTCTTTGTAATCGAATTTCAAATTTCTTTGGAGACAAGCTTTCAAAGATTCGTAAAGAACTTGATGAAAGTTCTCCTCCCCTTTAGAAGCACAGTGAAGTCAAATTTGCTGATGTAACACGTATGCCATGCACACGTTTTTAGTGAATTTGCTTACGTTTCATCAGAAGTAACCTGTGAAATTATAATGAGCTTTAACAGTAAGTCTAGTGTTCTAGATCCAATTCCTACGTGGTTCTTGAAAATTATCTGGATAATTTGCTGCCAACTCTTACCAAAACTGTAAATGACTCAATAAAAACTGTTGTTTTTCCAAAAACACTTGGCAAAGCTGCAATTGCACCTATTTTAAAGAAGCCAACTTTGAATGGTAACAACCTGGCTAACTACCAGCCAGTATCTAATATTCTACTTTTATCAAAGATCATTGAGAAGGTGGTCAAAATGCAACTCACTGATTATATGTACAAACACAACTTAGGTGAAATTAACCAGTCTGCCTACAAAGCAAACTGGGGTTCCGAGACTGCACTTGTGAAAGTCAAAAGCGCTATCTTCGATGCTGTGGACAAGCAAGAAGTTGCTTTTGATGTCTTACTTGATCTGTCTGCAGCATTTAATACTGTTGACCATGACTTGCTACTAAAACGCTTGCATTGTGATACAGGTGTGTCCGATACGGCTTTAAATTGGATTAGAAGCTACTTCAATGTAGATCGAGCTGGGTTTGTATTGAAAATGTTTTCTTTGCCCAGTATAAACTTATGTATGGTGTTCCACAGGGTTCTGTTATCGAACCAATTCTCTTAACAATTTACACACACCAAATGGGTGATATCATACGTAGTCATAATGTTAGTTTTCATTCTCACGCTGATGATACTCAGCTCTTTGTCTCATTAAATCCTAAGGAAGCTGGTGCTTTTGAAAGGGCTTTGCATTTGTTACAAAATTGCATTAACGATATCAAACAATGGATGAATCAAAACAATTTAAAATTAAATAATGATAAAACTGAATATTTCAAAGCTGGAACTAAGCAAAGCCTCCAAAAATCTCCTGAAGCTATCTCTTACAGAAGGTGATAGCCAAATTGAACCATCCATTAACATACGTAAGCTAGGAATTTTCTTCGATTCTAACATGTCCATGACCAAGCAAATTAATAGTATCATACCAGGGAGCTGTGAGGGATGGAAAAACATCGACCAAATCTGTCAGGCAATATGTACTTGAGAGTGATTTAATCCTTTTCAGATACCAAAATTTGATTGACAGGTCTCTTTGTTCTTATTGTTTTACCACTGTTGACTTTCTTTCTTAATGACGATCCCCTCCTTTCAAAACCTTGTAATCCTTAAACAAAGACCATTGTCAAGATAATGCTTTGAAGATATCTGGGCAGCCGACAAATGTGAGACGTTTTCACCGTTTTCAAAACGACTGCTTAAGCACACTTAAGTTGTACAAATCCATTATTATTTTAATTTATTCGTTAAGTAAGGAATACGTCCTTTTAGTGAACTAATCGGAGTCTAAATTTTGATAATGACATTTCAAACGGTTCCGAATTACTCCTGAAATAGTGAAACAAATATCTATGTTTAAAATGTAACATGGAGATACATTGTACTCTTTTAATTGGTCGGACCTGGAGGCACAAGGTGGAATAAATTTTACTTTCCTTGACGACTGGCAATGTTATACCAATGGGTGAAATCATCATATGACCTCTCTCGGATGCAGTAGACGACAAGTCCTATTGTCTCTACTGTCTAACCTCTCTAAGGTTTAGAAGAATTTCGGGAACTAGACAATGCGAAGCTTAAGTGTCGGCAAAACGCCTAGTTTCAAGAGAGGAACAAGCGTTGTTTCTCCATCTGTCACAGCTCCCTGCTCACACCAGCTTTAAATTTTCAACTCCGTAATATCCGTCGCATTTGCCGTTTTCTTGATCTGGATACACGTCATCTTATTTTCTGTGCTCTTGTAATTTCTAGATTAGATTATGGTAATGCCCTCCTATATGGTGCTAATGCTCGAGATCTCAATCGACTACAGTCATTACAAAACCCAGCTGCTAAACTGATATTTTGTGCCTCTAGATTCGATAGTCCTTCACCATTACTGAAAAACGTCACTGGCTTCCGATCGAAAACCGCATAAAAATTATTAAATTTAAAATATGTCTTTGCGTTTGCAAATGCCTAAATAACTGCGAATCAATTTATCTTAAAACTCTTTGAAACAGAAACCACTATCTTCTACAGGTCCCCGTCACAAGGTCAGCCAGTGACACAACTCTCTTAGTAGTTCCATCTAGGAAGAAACATATCGGTGACAAAGCTTTTTGGGTAGCTGGACCTTCACTCTGTAACACAATCCCGCGAAACATCAGGGAAGCTCAAACAGTCACTAGTTTTAAAACGTTTCTCAAGTCTCACTTGTTCTAATCGAACTTTTGCGTTTCCCCTTTCTGCTTTTCGGCGCTTTGATCTTTTGAAGTAAGCGCTTTATACATATTGTACACACATATATATATATATGTATATATATTGTAAACGGTTCCAAAGACGGCGCAAAGACAAGAGCGCTCCTTTTGTGGGCGAGGATTCCGGGAGCATATTTCCAGTTTAAAGCCTCCTGTTGGGCACAGGGGAGCAAAGCCCGGTAGTTCTCAGGTATTAGCAAAATTGTCTGCATTAGAATTAACCATGTACAGATGCATCTATCTTTCAACGGCATTGGAATCGTACTAAATAGACTACAATAATCAAAATGTGAATTTTTTTTAACGTATACCAAACTAGATATAAGAGCCGGTCGATTTGATGCTTTAGAAGGATTGCGCATTTTTATGATTGGTGATGCTAGGGTTGTTTGCAGATTTGGATTGGTAGTTCTAATCTAGCTACCCAACAGAAAAATAACAAAAAGAAGTACTTAAGAAGTATGCCAAAAATTGCGTTTTAAGGACATTTTGCATCTGAGATCGGCAACCTTTCAGTGGAAAGGCATCAAGCCATGACCAAAAACGTCCTGCAAGCTTTCCCCTGCTAAAATTTGAAAGAAAGCGTTATACGTGATTTCCATGGTTTGAGAACCATTCACATTAAAATCAGCCCCTTTCAAGCACCCCTACCTGTTTTGCAGTTTTAATCGTCCTTGCAATAGCCCTTGGCTCTGGCAGCTTTTATACAGGCTTGGGTGAATTGGTCATATACTTATATGCCCATGAAAATCGCGAGAGATCTGATACGAATATTAGGCCTACAATATTCTTTTCTAGCGTCATATAAAATTTCGCTATAATCACACTTACTTTATGTAAGTATGAATCATATTTAAAATCTTGCAGGAAAATTGCTACCCAAAGCATCTGGAATAAAAAGATAATTGCTATGGGGTTCCCTTTTTCTTCAGTGAAATGTTTGCTTCGTTGAGTAGTTCAGTAATGATCAAACAACCTGTAAACAACCCAGAGGCAAATAATCCCACAACAAAGTTTAAGGAGAAAATTGCAGTAGGTGATATAAAAGTCCGCCGTCGGTCGCGCTGTAGGGAAGGGGCTCTGAGGAGAAATGCATATTACAGGCTGTACGTGCAACGTTTCTTTCTTTCACTCTTAAGAAAGCCGGTTAATGTTTAAAGGACGGGTCACACTACAACGATTTTCCATCCGAAATCAGATCCGATTTTTTCTAAATCGGACCAAGTTTTTTTTCACTTTTTCTAAGGATGGTCACGCTATCCCAAACTGATCTTAGCTTGGTTCTGTTATCATTATGTAACTTACATCGCTCAACAGAGCGATATTTGTTCAAAAATAATCCGAGTTTTGTACATGTGTCCGATAAATGCTGTCTATCAATGTGACGTCACGAAATAATTAGCTAACAGTTCATTTTCGTAGTCCTCTGATACAAATCATATATTTACTCAGGCTGGCAAATTTTTGGCTATTTCTGACCAGGGATGGAGAAAATTTTAAGTAAAACTCACAAAAATCGGACCGTACTCCGATCTGAAATCGCTCCAGTGTGACCACGTTTAATTGTTAGAAAGTTTCAATTACTGAAGGAACAGCACATGAAAGTCAAATGTGTTATCCATGCACAGTTTCGACGCGATGAATCAATGTCGGTCGGTAGGGTGGGGACACTGCAACCTTAAGATTTTCTCTAAAATTATGTGGGGCAAATCATTTCATTATGAAAAAAAGTTGTTACGTTTCTTTCAATGTATTTTGAGCAAGACTGGATTATTCCTCATTGCCCTCGAGCACATCAGATGGTGATGAATCCGACGTTAGGAAAGACCACTTTTTAATGTAGTCAGAGAGTTACGACTAATCCTTGAAGCTTTGTGTTGGTTTCCAGGTATAAAAATTCCAAATTTCACCAGTATCATTGTTTTAAACAGTAATAATCCATCGCTGCATTGCCTGTCTGAAGTATATCGTCATGAAGGGATCTATTCGCTTGAATTCCATTTGTGTTTTTTGTGAGTCAGCACTTCTTAATCAGCTAGTTATTAACCGTAAAGAACTGTTCTTCGTTAAAAATCGTTTCTAAAGTACTAATCTAATACCCCTTTCACACTGGCGAGATTTTCAACGGGTGCACCCGTTGAATGTCTCAGTATGAAAGGGAACTCGGGTGAAACACAGTGAAACAACGATTAAATTTTCGGAATTTTTTACCCTGGAAGCGTCCAGAGTAAACTACCGGGAAACACTGGGACTCCACATTTAAAAGTCTAGTGTGAAAGGTTGTCTCGGTGAAACGCCGTGCGAAATACAGATTAAATGTTAGTCAAGCTTTGCTTGAGGTCACACAAACGTTTTTCACTGGTCAAATTGATTCGCATTTAATACATAGCGTTCGCATAAGGCCGGCAACCAAGGTGGGGGTATGGGGTGGGGGCCAGTCCTCCTGCTCTTCGGGCGAAGCCAGACCCCTGTGCCATAAGATACTTTCAAAGCCACCTGAGATTTGTTTGCCCCCCCCCCCGCATACTCTCCAGGTCTGGTTACGGGCCTGGTCTTATGTATTTCGACTCATTTCATTGTTATACCCCTCAACATGTCAACTGAATATCTGGATTTGGCTTCAGTGTACCCATGTGTGAACTACTCTCTCTTGAAATTTAATTGTGTAACTGTTAATGGGCGTCTTGTCAAGTGACTGCAACACCGAACATGAATCTTGGAGTAGGGGGGGGGAGAGACTATTTCTTCAGCCAGGGACGTATGTACATGAATTTGCAGGAGGCCGGGGTGTTAACTATTTTGGGATCAACTACTTTTCTTGGAGACCGACTCCAACTGACAAAGTTGTACGCAGTGGCGTACGCAGGATTTCTCTCAAGGGGGCCATGCAGTATATTGTGTGATCGCGGGCCTGGGAGGGGTCTAAGGGGAGGGTGTCCCCCTCTCCCTTTGGAAACTCTTTGCCCGAATCTAAATAAGTTGTGCGAAATTCGTTGCAGTTCAGGTACTTAAAATAGACCACTAAAACTACTACATGAGCGCGAAGCGCGCAAAATCTTTTGCACATTTTTTGGGCATTCGATCAAAAATTCAGAAAATTAGTAGAAAATTCGGGAAATCTTTTCACTTTTACTTCATCTCTGCCGGAAATTCAATTTGATTAAGGTATCCAGTGTAGTTAATGTCTGGTCTACTGTTACAAAGGCATACTGAACTGGATTTGAGACCGACTTTTTGTCGTTAAATAACTGAGACCGACTTTTGGTTTTCACCGGGGGGGGGGTGTGTTACACTCCCCCTGTATTTACACCCCTGCCTACTGCTTCGAAGTGCGGCGACAGTCAAAGGGGGTTGAGTGGTACGTCGGCAGATTCGGCAGCATACGATACCATACTACAATTACTTCATGAATGTGGGCGGCATCGAAAAGGCAGTCTCAGATGACAAACAAATTGTAATACATTAAGCGAAAATGGCCCAAAGTGAAATTACACAAGAAAACAAAGCAAAAGAAGACCTTTGTTTCCTCATTTGGGGGCACAGGCGAACTTTGACACCGGAACCTGGTAAAATAGTGCGGACCTATATGCGTTTATATTTGGGCGCACAGCATATGGTATAAACAGTGTAGGTTCCTGCAACTGCCATAATTTGTGTTGAACGAGACGGGGAGACAAATCCGGTGTGAAAGTTGTCACCATTAGAATAAAGTTCCAAGTATACAGATAGAATATGTAAAGAGTGGTTCAATCTGTTCGTAAAAAAATAGCAGACCAAATTTTGGCCACTTTAGGTAACCGAATGTGTTGAAAGAAGGGGAAGAATAAGACGAAGCCTTTTTTGGCCTTTGTGCCCCACTGCCTTTTGTCGCAAGCTAGATCAGGGTTAAACATGGGGGGGGGGTGTACTTAATCAGTCCCATGCGAGGAGTACCTAATTTTTCGTAGTAAAATGTCGTAGATGTACAATGGTGCTACAATTTGCAAACTTTTAAGTACTTTACTATATACAGCAGAGTGGACCCATGGTTTGAAGAAGACAATATCATTCCCAAAGGAAACGTTTGTCACTTAAGGGCCCCAAGGAAGCGTATAGGATGGGGGTCTAGTTCAAGGGAAATTGGAAAAAGAGGACGTCTAATATGTTATTTCCCGAATCATGATGGCCCTGAAAGCATTGTCGGAACACTGAAAGCGCCGGCATGGTAATCAACTGTAATGAACGAGAAAAATAACGAATGAAGAACGTTTCAGAAACTTTATTCAGGGAGTTGTTATTTGGAAGGAGATACATCGCTTTGAAGCGAGTTTTGATACCGCCAAGGTCACACAATAATCTGTCTCTTGTATCTTTCTTGGCATTTCTATATGGCTTATGCTGGATTAGGTAGTTCAAACAATAGAGATGTGTCGTCTGCTATATCTACTGTAAGACAGGGGTTTTTCGCTGCTGCCACATCATTACCAGTCGCTACGAAATTAAAAAATTATTGCATGTTTGGACGCTCTTTGACGCGGATGAGAGTATACCAATAAGGTTGTATATATAAATATGAACATGATTCTATGCCTGGTATTTCCTGGAACTTCCGGAAACTTTCGAGATTGTTGTTACAAAAAATTAGACTTCTCCCTCTTCAGCTAATTTGCATGAGTTTCTTTCTATAGGAAGGGTGCAAACCTCATTGGCTTATTTCAATGAAACAGTCGTTTCTTTTTTTAAAGCACCTGCCCCTAAATTGGTGGCTACCTATGCATCAAAGCATTCTTCTGAGGTCAATTGTGACAGGATTACTAGACGTGAAAGATGTTGCTAGCGTATTGATATCAAATTGAAGCCAACGAATAAAAGGAAAGTTCCGCTTTTAGCCGAATGCATAGCTTATCATTGATGATCTTCTCAGGATGAAGTGGGTCTTAGGGTATTAGCATAAATTAAAACTTTCCGTTCAACCTCCTTCCAAATAGCACCTCCCTGCTCTTAGTACGGGGGATTGGGACAGGTCAGCAGATAACTGTATCCATACGCCCCTGAACAGTTTCGCGTTGTAACGAACACCTAATTTGGTTTGCAAAACATTTTCGCGAATAACCACGTTGCGATTGAAATGCACGACTATAAAGAATAAGTTAAATTAATTAAAAAGGGAATCAAGAAAGAAAATACAAGAGTTGTTAACAAGCGTTTTACACAATGGTAGATTACTCAGTGAAAAAGAGGATCTGTGTTGACCTTCAAAAAAGTTTTTACTTTATGACCGAGGCAAATTTTATAAATTATCAAAATGTTTTAATTGCATACAACATGTTTCTTGAAAGTGTGGATGAATCAGATGATTTTAGTCTAGTGACACAGTGGTTGTCCAAGATTATAATCATTTAAAGGGGTTTCTTGAGTTGGTTAACAAAATTTATGATTTTTTTCACACCTGTTGAGATTTACTCACATCTTGAAACAAAATGATCAGACTAGGACATTCTGCTTATGTGATACACAGGTGAAATAACAATGATGCGTTAGTTAATGATTAACATCATTTATTACAAGTTCGTGACCAGACACTTTTTACCATTAAGTATTAAGCATATGCAACCCCTGTCCACAAAAACTACAGTTTCGCACATTTTTGGTAACTATAAGAGGTAAAATACATGAGTAATGTGGCTAATAAGAAACATTGCCAGGCACTGATTTCCTTCAAAGTCGTCACAAAACTACTGATATCAACTCCATGTGCCCCTTTACGAATTTATTGTATAAAATATGTCTTTTTATATAAGGTGACGTGGTTGAATTAAATTGTAGACCAGTTTTTTCTCCTGCTTCAATTTTATAAGATCTTAAAACAGTTCTTTGGGAAAAACTGCTCGGAAAAGACTGTTGTAAATATTTGTAAGTATATAGAAAATATGGTTCAGAACTGGATGCTCATCTGCTGCGACCATTATTGAGCTATGGATAACAGAACCACAGTGAAAAACATTTATGCTTTCATGGTCTTCAAAGGCTCCAACAAAATATTAGATACGGTACCTTAAATCATGTTTTCTACCAAAAGAATGAGAATATCATGGTGAAAGCGCAGTTGTTTCAAATAAACAACAATTGTACGAATTAACGGTTGTTCTCCAGTTTCTCAGGGAACATTCTTGGGACTCAAACGTTTCATCTTAAATACTTACGAACATTTGTTATGTTTTGGATAGGTGAAACAATTATGCAAGTTCCTAGATAGGTTAAGAGTACACTTTTTCATTAGTAAACTAACTTGAAATGTTAATAAAACCAATTTTGTGTTGTTTTCAAAACGAAATACATTAAAATTTCACTTTAGAAAATTATCTTTCATGGGGTGTTAATTGACTTTAAGTTACACTGGAAGTAACAAATAAAAATATGAACTGTAAAGTTGCTGAAATTCTTACAGTTATGTATATCCCAAGAGAGCTTTTATCATTCAAGTCAATGAAAATCCTTTACGACTATTTACTTTCTCATTGCTCCTTGGGGAGGATGAGATATTGCAGTTACTTTGCCTGTTGGGCTCTCTACGGCAATACCGGCTTAAATAGTAACCGTTGCCATGGAAACAGTTAATTTTCCCAAGTTACTTGTTTTAGGGGCTAACGTGGTGGGCTATCCCAGGGTGACCAAAAGTTTGGGTTTTCTTGGCATTCAGACTGAGGACCTAAAGAATGATGAATTTCAGGTCCTAAGAAAGAAATTCAATAAATTTCTTTTGTCCCCGAAAGTTTAACAGTAGAGTCTATTGTTACAGTTAGCGTTAAGGAAGCAAATACAAAGGAGATAACAATGATGTCCTCAGCTGGTGTATTAGGTCAACTAGTATGTGTGCGTGTGTGAGTGTGTGTTGGTGAGTGAGTGAGAGTGAGTGAATGAGTGTGTCCAATTTCGTTTTGTTAATATATCCTAATTGGTGGAGCCAATTTTCTTCAAACTTTCGGAAAGGTGCCCTAGGTAGAACCCCTGTGCCACACTGAATTCCGGAAGTAAAGGTCAAAGGTCAGAGTGAAAAGTCAAATTATTTGAAAATCATATTTTGTAGTATAATTCCCAAAAAAAAGTCCCACTGTCATGAAACTTCACCTATAAAAATAAACGTGTCTAGTTTTCAAAATATGTAGATGTCATGGCAAATAAGGTCAAAGGTCACGTGATGGAAGTGGAAATATATATTTTTATATTGAAAATATGTGTCAAAAACTGCTCCTTGTGAGTAGGATCGTTTCTTTTTTTCAAACTTGTTGTGAAGGTACCCTAGAGTGGAAACATGTCTCGCAGACCCTAAGAATTAAAGGTCAAAGGTAAAATTTTGTGAACATCACATTTTTAGTATTTTAGTTTTATTCCTTACGGAAACATCTCACTCACATAAAACTACACTCATATGAAAACATGGTTGCCATGGCAACCAGGGTCAAAGGTCACATGACAGAAGGTCAAATGTAAACTTTCTTATTTTGAAAACTGCAACTACACGTCCCACCGATATTCTGAAAACTTCATGGGAAGGTACCACAGGTGGGAAATTATGATCGCAAACCCAGGAAAAAAAGTCAAAGGTCAGAGGTCAGAGATAAAGGTCAGAGGCCAAAGGGCAACCGATATTAAAGGTCACATGACAGAGGGTTAGTTGTCTGAACTGATTTCTTCAAACTTGATTAAGCGGTGTCCCAAAGTGGGAACTGTCTTAGAACACAGTTGAAAATGTCAACGGTGTTATAATGTTTTTCCATGTGAATGATTTTCATTAAACTAATGAAAATGCTGCGTACGGGCCTTTGTTTCTTAAGATGTTACAAGCAAAGTTAGAAAACTTTTACACCGTCATTGCTATCGAAAGGGACTCCTCATGGATACGCATATATCGGGGGAAAGTTTCAATGTGACATCCACGTCATTGTATTCAGCGATGGGCAGCGACAGTGCAAAGTACACAGTGCACAGTGAAACGTACACCGCGCTTGTGGCTTTGGATCTATAAATAGCACTGTGTGGGCTTTGTAAAGAAGCTATCGATATAAAATCATAGCACTTAAGCTTTTACATTCGTTCGGGATGTGTGAGATACGTAGCCGCTGTATTACAGCCGAGTAGGTTTCACGCGAAAAGTCTACGTACATCGGCATTTATGGACGAATGCAAACTACCATAAGAAAGAGTTTGATTTTTATTCACCATCGTTGCTATAAACTTGTAAATTAAGAGTCATGAACCCTAGACTCAACAAGAATAACTTCATCAAAGTTCTGCATAACCTTATTTGACTGCCGTATGTCTTCAGTAGGATGTTACGACCCCCTAATTCAGCGGAAAACTTTGACACCTTGTACTGAGCATGGTGACACGGGGACACAGGCAACCCCACACTCTTTAAGCCCTATCGATTTATGGAAATTTTCGAAAAACAAGAGTTGGTCTAAAGGCATTTAAGTAAAATTATCTAAGCCTTAGGGTTAGGTATGATTTTGACCGGAAGTATTTTAATCATTTTCCAGTACAAAGCTTTCTTATAAGCTATTAACTTTTGGCAAATCTTTGAAAACGTTAGAACTTTTCGCCCAATTAGCCCGCCTCCAGCGTCACATCATTACTGTGCATTACCTTTTGCGATGTTTGGCATTATTCATAGGTGAGGGTTTCATAATTAGGAAGATTGCTCGTGTGCTAACTAGATATTAGGGAGGAGCTCAATATTTCAGATATGCGAAGCAGGAGAGTTCTGGGTAATTTATATTCTTTGAAAAGTAAAGCTCTTACAAATTACCAAGCAGAAGTCTCAAGTTCTCCTTAGCAGGAACATTTCGTTAGGAAAGGGAAAGTGATTGCGTGCAGAGTCTATATGCAACTTTTGCAGTGGAAATGATTTTTAATGCAAACTTTCGGAGCGCTCCTCACTCGTTTCTCACATGGTTCTCATCTCATGAGCATATTCGGCAATAATACACAGGAGTATTCTGATCAAAACACTTCCGACCGTATGGGTCACACATTAAGAGTGGATCTTATACCAATCTATCAGGAACATCTGAAGTAGCCTATGCGGCAAAGTTTGTAGAATGATGTGGAATGTTAAATGTATGCATCTGTTGTTGTTAATTCTTGCGGCACGTTTCTAACACACACACCTTTATGGGTGGAGGTGACTTTTAGACTCTCTCACAAAAGCGTTGTGAAACATTCATGCCAGCATATTCCTATCCTATCCTTCTCTGGCTTATTCCACACACTGATCGTCTGAAGTCTAATTTTTCATGCTAGTATCGCCATTTGTTATAATCACAGGGCTCCCCGATATTTCTTCGGAAAAGCCTGGCACAGAGCCCCGTGACGTTGATCCTTCACCAAAGCACTGCTCAAAGAGCCATAAAAAGCATCATTATACCTGCGTTGACTTGTTGAGCCGCCTTCAATACAGGGTCATTTTAACCTTAAGTTTAAATTCGTAACACATGACATCGTAAACTAAAAATGTTTTACTGCAACTTAAAGCCTTGAAAATATCATTTCTTGCAAGATAGAAACATTGGGGTAGAAGTTTCTCCATATCTTTTGGCAAGTCAAGACGATAACGCACGGTTCTACTCTGCAGAGAACTACTCTCCGAATAAAAGAGTTTAAATACACATCTTAACCGTGCACGGAAAGGGGAGAATCACCCAATCTACCATCCTCTGTAGCATTGTAGGGTGATGTACATGGTTTGAAGTATATACTTTTACACAAAATTATTCAAAGGTTATCAACTTCTTATTTAAAACATTGGTAAAAAGCAAAATGTTAAGGAAGAAAGTTTTTGTTACTCTTGTCACCCTTTTCTATTTAAATTAATTTAAAATGGGAATTTAGATCCATCCTTTTGAAACTGTTTTGTTCTACAGGTTGGTGGATGATGCTGACTCATATGTCATTCTCAGAAAGTTGTGATAATATACTCTTTCCTCTGCCATTCCTTAATGAAAGCTACTCTTCTGGATTCTCGTTCAGAATGAGTAAGTGTACTGTGTACTTCATTGTAGTGTTATCTGGATGTCTGTGAAAAGCACTATTCTATTCTCAACATTTTGTGATGACTACAAAGCTTCCAAAGTGACATATGCCCGCCGTTATTAGCCTTGGCGAAATGATTAGGCCACGACAGGAATACAGCTAATCAATGAGAATTTCTCAGCGTGCTCTTTGGTCAAAGATTAGCCAAAGACAGGGCCATTTGGTTCCCATGCCAGCTAACATAAACCACACTTTCTTGGTGGAGGTGAGAAATTGCCAACAGCCATTTAGTCATTAAAACAGTCTTCACTTACACTCAACCAAAAATAAAAAAACATCAAAATCAAAAGTAGCGTACGAAAAGTTCGAAAATTTTTCAAAGATAGGATAGAACTATTTTCATTTTAGCCACTTCAAATCCATAAAAATTTCCAAAAGAGGAGGTGAATAACTCCTCCCAGTAGACCCAGTGCCTCATCTCCACGAGGTGACAGCGGAAGTATCCGCCCGGATGCAAACTATTGCGCGTACGGATATGTACAATTTAGGCCTGAGTTGGATTCATCTTTTCTGGTGAACTCAATCACCCATTTCAAGCGACGTCACTCCATAGTAGGTGCCCCATCGGACAAATGCATTGGACATTTATAACTTGATAACATCAGCCTTGCTTCTCCAAATTGCTGTTCAGAACCAAATAGACTGCTTAAAAATTGGAGTTATGTAATAACCATTGTGTTTTTGTTTGAAACACACCCTACGGCTAAAATAATGGTTGTTTGATGTGAAGTTACCGATCCTTTATGAAAAGAGACTATTTGGATAAAGCAATATCTACGCGTACAGAATGTGCATAGATAATTTTTTAATGTTGTAATTTTCACCCTTCAAACATTACGCGTTGATAATTCTATGAAAATGGGGGTACCGACGTTGGAAATGACCACCGAGCTGCAATAACCTATACATTTTGCAAAGAAGAGGCGATCTTTTAGATGGTATCATGTTGTTGATGGTTTACCAATGAGATACTTACATGGAGTGCATGTTGCATAAGAGGAATAAAAGTCAATGAACAAGGCACCTTCTTCTGCAAGTTTGTCTATGTTCGGTGTCTCTCGGGCCTCGTTTCCATAGCAACCAAGATCTCCGTATCCCATCTGAAATTTAATTTCAGATGTGCTGAAATGTATGTGGAAATGTATTGACCTTTATATTACTGAAAATAATAGGCCTGCCTTCTGTTTCCAAGTACCCACCCTCCACTCCACCAACCCCTTCCAACTAAAATAATAAATTAAATTTGTAAAATATTAATTGGGGCAAATAAAATGGAAAATTTCTTTAGGGAGATAAAAGGATTTTCCTTGGTTTGCATGTTACAATTTCTGAAAGTAAGTTTGATGTGACCGCTTCACTTTAGTTATTCAAAGCAACAAGTTAATGTAATGCATTCTATTAATCCGTTGTCATTTCAAGTACACTCTTCTTCGGGATGCATAAATAGTTAAACAGTGATCTTTCACTGTGACACAACCACTACTTTCTAGCTGACTGCATGTACTGGAAAGTCATCAATTACTAAGGAGAGACAATTATTTGAAAAAGAAAGCAGTCTGAAAAAGGAGTGATAAATGAATACTTAAAATAGACCCACACCATCCATCAGCATTATAATTATATTTGGTAGCTTCCGACGTTTTGCCATGGAAAAGGTTACGCCAAGAAGCAAGACGATAACAATCAATTTGGTATCCATGATGCGGCGCCGATTTTCTCTGTAAATTGAAGAAATTAAGCAAAATAAATGAACAGTTTTTTATTAACACTGGAAAAGTAACATGTGAGGAACAGGAAGAATTTGAAATGTTATTCATTCTTGAATAAGATTTAAGAAATAAAAAAAACAGCTAAAAAGCATTGTAATTGGTTTTGAGTTATTTTTCTACGTTCACAAATTCCACTTATATAAGCCTACGCCATTTTATCTCAGAAAATTTTACAAATTGAAAATGCAGTTTAATCAATATTTGAACCCGCCATTTCTTTAGTGCACTAGTGCATACACAATACCAACCACTTGAAAATATTGCGTTATCGTAAAAAAGCAAAAGCTAAAGTAGGAAGTCTACATCTAATTTTTCACTGTGTTCGATAACGGACTTAGCAGTTACGTACCGCAGCCATAATGTGCAGAGGTTCCGACCGTGACCGCCAGACTGTTGAAAACGGGCTTATCATGAAGCTCGGAACCCTCTCCCCACACGGCCTCAGCGTTAGAATGGACCTTTCTTAACTAACCCCCTTTTGAGCTAACCTTTTACCAGTTTCACTCAGCCCTCATTTCGCGTGTTTTTCCCCCGTGTCTTTTTCCAATTTTTCAACCGATCTGTTCATGTCATTTTCCAGTTTTTACAACCGTTCTGTTCATGCCGTTTTTCAACGCGTGCTTTCTCTACTTTTATTTCATTGTTGTTCAGTTGCATTTTTCAGGGGCGGATCCAGGAATTTTTCCAGGGGGGGGGGTCTGAATGTTGGATAATTAACTACCCTCTATACAATCTGGCATACACGTAGAAAGCTGTTTGTGACTGGGGCTGAACCTTGTTTCGGATCACCGTCCTGGGGAAGGGGTCTAAGGGGAGGGGTGAACAAATTTTTGGCTTTTGAGGGACCTTAGATGCAATTTGGTGCATCATATTGGACAAATGTTAAATTTAAATTACTGCAAATATTTGACATACTTCCCCTCCTACAAATTCCGCTGGTGTACAGTGGCCTACCCAGGATTTCTCTCAAGGGGAGGGGGCATGCAGAATGTTGTGTGATCGCCGGCCCGGGGAGGCGTATAAGGGAGTTGGTGTTCCCCTCCCTTTTGAAAATTTTTGAAAAATTACGTTCCTTACATGCAATCTTGTGCCACATATGCTACCTTTTTAAAGTAAAATTTGTGTTTAAAAATTTACAAATTTTTAGGAACTAAAAAAAATCGGCATCATTGAGGGGTATGACCCAATGTCCCCCCCCCCGGGTACGCCAGTGCTGGTGATACTTCTTCCAATTCCAGGATTTTCCGATATTTCTCGAAATAATTCTCTTTCCAGAAAATTTCCCGAACAGCAACAAAATTTGTCGAAATTCAGGTAATTTCGGGAAGAGTGGAAACACTGGCTTTACACCTTTGCAGCTTTTGAAACTACTCGGTCTCACGGAGACGGTTCGTTGGTGCATGTTTTAAGCTATAATTCAAACTGGTGGGGTGTAGGGATGAATGAACACCTCAATTTGGACACTTTTTGGTCTGAAAATGACGATTTTTAGGTACTTTTTGCAAGTTTCTCCTAATGGGGGAAAAAATGGTTGAAAATTTTTTTGGAGGCCAAGAGCAGGGGGTCCTGACCCCCTGGACCCCCCTAAATCACCGCCTGTTTTTGCCACCTGATGAAGAGTTTATACTCCAAACGTCGTGGAATTTTCCGCAAACTATTAGCATTTATTACTACCTCTTTATCGACCCACACATTGCTATAGTGCTCCGCAGCATTTCGAACTTTATATATATATATATATATATAACTCAATCTGCAGACAAAACTGTTTCGATCTTGTTAGATCTCATCAGTGCAACTCAGAGTAGGTTTCAAGACTGTGTGTATATATATATATATACATACATATATTTAAGTAAGCTATCCTGGCTGTCAAACATTTAAAAAGAAGGCAAAATACTATCAGCAGCAGCAGCTTGTTTTACGTTAAGTCTTGTACCAAACATTACG
Source organism: Holothuria glaberrima (assembly GCA_009936505.3). NCBI lineage: Eukaryota > Metazoa > Echinodermata > Holothuroidea > Aspidochirotida > Holothuriidae > Holothuria > Holothuria glaberrima. Next base: position 3,626 of record WURT03375412.1, on the reverse strand, counting down.
CACTATTGCATGTGAGCTTCTTAATTCGTGGACCAGCCGCATTCGCCTACGTTTTAGATCAAACTTGCAAAGTCTGTTGTTGATCCCATGATTGTAATGTATTTGTCGTTATGAGTGTGGTCACAATTTTGAGGCCAAAATTAATTATTCCTCATTCAAATTGCTGTAATAATTTTTAAAACCTTGATCATCATTTTCACTAAAGACACAGTTGTTACATCTGAAGTTTATGATTCTTTCTAAAGGAGGGGTACATAGCCTACACTACTTTCTTCTATGGATTATAGGTGATGCACAGAACTCTCTTTGGATTTCAACTGAAAATATAGCTTCTGTTTTTAGAAATAAACTTAGCTGAAACAATAAGTGGGTCACAAATTTCCAGCAGTTAGTTATTTAGCGGCAGGTTATTTCTATGAGTTTGCTCGAATGTTGTTCAAGTTTTGAATAAACATTCTTCCAGACGGTTTAGTTATAATTTGCTTCATTTTATTAGGAAGTAGTGTGTCTTTGTAACACAATTTTCATGTAGGATTGACGTGCATTTATTGCAAGCATGCGTCTCTACATGAGTTATTTCTTCACTACATTATCGCAGCAATCACGCCGAAACGTAGTAAGAATTGTACTTTTAACCGATGAATCAATTGCCAAGAGCTTTTATCAAGTAGTTGCGGCTGACAATTCGACGAGCCGTTTATTGTTTCGGGCTATGTTTGCCACTTTCAGCATTAAGCTGTAAGGCGGTTAGGTACCTGACATAACAGGGTTCTTAACTCTGAAGTGTTTTCTACGTCTAATGAGACCAGCATTTCCACATGTTTACAGGCAGTAGGGTATATAGAGTGTCTTCTAAGGTGACGGTTATCAAGTAGTTCTTGAAGTCAATGCATAAATCTCTGTAAACACAGGCACACATTTACGCCAAATGGCTTTGCTAGGCACTGCATCGAATTGGTAGTGTGTCTCCCTCCGTGGGCTATTGTCCGATGCTTCGTTTGCAAAATGTGCGTTACAAAGGGCTTGCAGAGCTTTGAGTGACAAAGGTGAGCTCACTTCTAGGTATGAATCAGAACAAATTCTTCAAAATAAGTTCCTCCTCTCATACTGCCTGATCATCTGTTTCCTCCATCCGTGTACTTCTTTTACCTTTCTCCTTTGCTCATACGTACAAATGTTTCTCAAACATTTTCCAGGGTAGAAGGGCGGACAAAAAACTTCGTTTTATAAGGATGTGTCTAATGTAAGGTCTGTGTTGTATTTATATGGAAAGCTCCTATGAACGAAAAAGGACGCTGCAGTTTGCATTTCTCTAGGCAGTTAATTTTGCCAATGTTACCAAGTTAATAACCATAATTTATTAATGTAACAGTATTTGAAATCTGTTTAGCTTCTTCGTGTGGATGCGATTCATGCCATCTCCAATATATATCGCGTATATTCACGAGTGATTGAAGTTGTGTTGGAATGCCGTGCATGTAATTTATAAACATACCCGACTGCAACAGTTGTTTTCAGGGCACCCTTATCAATTGCCGACCAACTTTTGACAGCTTCTGAGAAGGTACAGAACTTTCCTTCTTAGAGACTATTCCATATTCAGCTTTGGTCGAATTCAGATGGTATGTTACTAATTGGAGAAACAGCAATATACATCAAAGTTCGACATGTCAAGAATGGAATTGCTTCAGAACAACAGAAACGAACAAAAACTACCCTGCATTTTTGTATAGCTAACAACCGGAAATTACACGTATTGCTATCATCTGACCAGCGTTTACAAGTCAGCTGTAGGCTACCAAGCACTTAACCAACATGAAACCAACTTCAAGTAGCCAACTGTTTGATACTTAGGGGATAAATGTGAGGGTACCCGGTCTCAAATGTGATTTGAGACCTAAGATGACGTCGTCACAGAGCCTGAGAGGACCGACGCGATAGACGAGGTCCGCTGTCTCTGTGATGACGTCACCGGAGGTCTCAAATCACATTTAAGACCGGGCACCCTGCTTTTATCCCCATTCATAAACACTCATTAAAATAACATTAAAATAATGCTGGGAATCGACAAAAACATTGAATTTTCGACAAAATTTTACAGATCACATTTTAATTCTCCCAGCTAACTTAGGGCTCTATTATGACGTCATGTTTAGTTTCTTGAAATAACAGCGAATAACTCAAGCAAAAAGGATGCTCTCTTTTGTCTTACATCACTTACCTTACAGGTCAAATTGATACGTGCTAGCCATCGACGTAAACGTACACAGGGCACAACTGCACAATATATACATTCCCCAGCATACACAGTGGTTAACTAGACACGCAGTGGCCCACAGCATTGTGCGGGGAAATTACTGCATGTACCAGGAGTTGTGAGAGACGCGTTCACTTTCACGGTGTGGCGCGTTTGTTTTCAGTAGTACGGGTACTCCGAAAATCACATAGGAAATATATGACACGCTCAAACCATGCGCACGTAAAGCACGATATTCTAATTCTTCCAACTGTCAAGAAGTCGGTCTTAAAATAATGCAATTTAAGACCGGTCTCACATGGTTTCAGGCTGGCCAATCAGAAATCAACAGAAGTGTTTATGAATTTACATTTAACCTACATTAACCCACTTTTAGATACCAGCTATTGGTCATTATGTATTTGACTAACATTGGGCCAGCTGGGAACTGGGAAAACTGAAAAAAATCGGGGAATAAGATAGAATAAATGTTTTGACTTATGTTTTCATTTTGTAAATCATCTCAAAGGAATGAAAGTAACAATCACTGTATCACATCGTTTCAAGTGTGATATGTGTATTAAATACGTTCTGAATATCGAATCTGATATTCACAATTGGAAAATATGTAACGCCATATATTGTGTAGAAAAATGATCAAGATAATTACTTTCGTTTCCTTAAAGACCACGATTAACTCAAATGCCAACTTTTTCTTGGGCTTACGGAAATTAAAGCACATGTGAGAATAGTAACCAACCGGTTCTTTCTACACGTAAAATGTCACAGAACGTTTGTAAGAACAGCCATTGCATATTAACGTATGAAACAAAATGAAGCAAGGAACCTTTTTATTGTTTTTTATGACATGAATTTTTTATACTTTTCTACTCTCTAAAATATTAACTGCCGTTGTTGTAGTTAAATGTTTACTCTCCGTCTATGAACATCTAGTCAACTGACTTTGTCAGGTTACATCAAACATAAATGTACTTCTGTTATCTTTGGATCTGGATCTTACTGCACCCAATTTTAAAGACATCAGTCTTTAACAATAAATTATACCAGCCAAGACTGCTCATCTCGAAATGTTGTTAATCACTAGCGGTCGTTTTTGAAAAATGTTACACAGAGACGAAACGCCTTTACACATGCCTTATATATAATTTATGCCTAATTTTTTTTAACTCAGGAACTTAAAACCATTCTTGTCGTACTTTATAGGTTTTTGAACAGAACAAGATTGCGGCTCTAGGAGACGACGTCTTTGCTGGGACGCAGATCCGCTTCATTTGAGACATATTGGATGGGTCAGTTAGTTAGATGAGGCTTAACGGCCCAGTTTACAACCAATTGGTTCAAGTCGAGCCGGCCACGGCCTTTTTTCCAG
>WURT03375301.1:11773-23546 GCA_009936505.3 Holothuria glaberrima | reverse complement strand
ACCTCGAGAAGATCGCTAAGTAAAATATAGGGAGAAAATTAGCGACCTTCTCGAGGTCGCATGAGCTCGCAAGGAATGTCAAGAGCTCGTAAGCCTTTGGTCGCTAAGTGAGCAGCCGGCTTTAGCACCAATATTTTACTTCATGCCTTAAAGCAGATACGGCAATGCTGAATGACACACAACAATATAGTTTGATTAATGATCCACTGTCACTTGTGCATAAGTCTCATTATACTTTTGGAATGAAGATTTACTTCGAGAGCATCAGAATTGGAGGCGTAGATACGTCACATACTGTCGGTAGAAATCAAGGAATATGACTCTAACCCTGATCAAAGTACGAAAGTCAAACTTAGTGGTACAAAGAGAGTACTACTTTTTTGCAAATGCTCTCAACAATAAGGAATAAGACTTTACTCCTTGAAGAGATCGTTATATAATTAATAAATGGTTAAGAAAGATAGACTAATGGAAGGTACAAATGAAACTTATTTTCAACCTAACAGATATTTGGACGAAAACCACATAAGCGAAATAGAAGAAGACGCTTTTCTGAGGAATAATAAAATGATAAATTTGTGAGTAAAATCAATCTAATTGAAAGTTAATATTCAACCCTTATGTAACTCCTATAAACAAAATTGTTCAAAAATGCCCACTAAAAATAATGTGTTTGATTTTATATCCCATTCATTTTAAAATGAAGCAATAAAAATTATGTCAGCTGTAGTAAGTTGGAATATCCGTAATATGTAAGGACAGTGATAAGTTACGTGTAGATGAATTTTATCTATCACTAATTAATTCACGTAGACTAACTAAAGCAAGTAAACAAATTAACTAAGGTGTTTATCACTAATTTCTATCCAAAGATCAATGAAGAACAATCTTCTTCGAAGAATACCAAACAACACATTTACTTCGTTTCATCAACTCAGATGGATGTGAGTAACATTAATCTGATACCTCACATCACACTAAATCGTTTGCACAACATTACAATGCAATTTCTTTAGACATTTTGCTTGCAATGAATGTTAAGGTTCCTGATTATTTAAGTAAAAAATAATATCTCACAGTTTTAGGAACCTTGGTAAGTAAAAACTTGACGCAACAATGTAATATTTATCACATTGCAAGCCCTAATTTAAATAAAATGACGTCCAAAATCATTGCCTTAAGGAATTATAGAAATTAGTTCAATCTCAAAAGCAACTAGTCACAACAAGTATTCATATAACACATCGTTTTGACTAGCAAAACGTCTTTCATGACTAATAATGCTGTTTCGTCCAACCATTGATAAGAGTGTACACACTTAGGCTCTTACGAGAAAGTTCTTGATTTACAAAATGTTGGGTACCTTATCAATATAATTTAACAGATCTTTGGACAACAACGAGATAAGTGAAATTGAAGAAAATGCATTCGCTTCAAATTGTAGGATAACTAACATGTAAGTAGAATCATGTAGCATATGTTAAACTTTAGAAACATTATGTAGCATAAGCAAAGTTTAAGGAGCACGATGTAGGATACGTAACACGTAACTAACAACACGTTGCAGAAGTGATATGTCCATTAAAACATGTAGCATAAGTACCATGAGCGTTAAACCAGAGAAATAAGAAGCGTTTAGACAACGTCATAGTGCATAAGCGAAGTGCATCATGTGGATAACCTTTAACTCAAGTTATGTAGTATGAGAAGGATCTTAGTAAAATTATATAACATAAGAAACATTAAGTTAGCGTCATTAAACATCAGAGAAAAAGCAACAGCAGGTAGCGCAAGTAACGTGTGAGAAAAGTCAATACGCATAAGTAACATGTAAGATATGTAACATGAAAGTCAACCATGTAAGCATATGAAGCATAGTAGTAGTATAATGTAGCAAAGGAAACATATGAGTACCTTCACATAGCAATTTCAGCATAAGTTACATTTGAGTTAAATCAATGTGCCTCTTTCTCAACATTTTTCGGAAACGGTAAAACTTTCATCCGGTACTGTTAATTGCTCAACAACGATGAGCTATGAAATACTATTCATCAGTCTTGGTTCTGTGGAATTATTTATCACGGTGGAAGGTATACAGAGATACAAAAATGAAAACAAATGAAGAATATGTTCCAATTTAGTTTATAAACCTTATAACTGCTGCAGATATCAGGAGCACATTTTTGATGGATCAGGCTTAAGAGCAACAAAATTAATTAACTCGAAAGTGATATCTAGTACGAACACTTTTGAGTATATGAAACCTCCTGATTATGTTAGTGAATGAAATTCATTTCGAACTAAAGCTGCTTTCTACTTAATCAGGCAAGATTTGAATGAGCAATTCTACCAAGCCGGTTCTTAGTAATGATACAATATATGTTGACGCTTTAAATATCGTCAGCTATCTCAAAACTATTCGCCACGAGTCAATACGAATTACCATAGGAACATCAGGTTGTTTAAGTGCTACTCTGGCTAAAGCCTTATACAGCCCACATCGAGCTTGGCGTGAATTGCCTATAATATTGCCATTATATATGAACAAGTACTGTTTTCATTTGAATGATCAGAACTTGTCGAGTATCCATTTTCTTACTTAACTTTAAACTTATTTCAGATCTTACCAACCTATATATACCCAAATTTTATTTTGATCAAATACGTTGAAGCCTGAGGGTATTTTGGTGAATTGTGTGAGTGTGTATTATAGCAACATTCTTTAGAATTTTGTGTGTATTATAGTAAAATTTGTGGGTATTATAGCAACTTAAACATTGCTCCTTGGAAGATCCTCGGATTCAAAGAGATCCACTTTTCAAAATCGTTACTCTCCCTTTCTCTCTTACATATTTCCCAAGTTGTGATAAGCCTGATAAGCTTTCAAAATTTATAATTTCGGCTCTGCGGGCACTCAAGAATTACGTGGGATCGCCTCACTGTCAACTGATGAGTTAGAGATTGTAAATCCCCTGTGTGTCAACCAAACAACGAGAAGAAATTCATAAAAGCTTATAATAAAAAAGGATATCACATCATTAGTCCAATTACTTACGCATTAAAAACACTTCTACTTATTGCGAATTCAATGGTTCTAAAAGTTATATAAAAACAAAAGTGTGGCAAATGTTAACAGCTGTAAATACATTTTCCCTCTTTTTGAGAGGTTTTGCTTACTTACCTTTGCTCTTTAGGCACTTTAATGTGAAATGTCTTAACAAAGTGTTCATTTTTTTTTCCAGGCATATGAATTATAACCAGCTACAGAAAATTCCAATTGAAGCAATATCTCGCTGCAAGTCACTACAACTGCTGTGAGTAAAGTTTGGATTTAGTTGTTTAAAAACAAAAAATGGCATGCCGATTTAATACCTCTGAAACCTGTTTTCCCAACCTCACCTTTCGTTTTTTCTACTGAGGTATATCATTTTATCAACTCGGTGACCTAAGGCCATTTTAAATTGTAACGAACTGGTTCTTTTCCACTCATGTTTCAAACAATAACAAACAATGTATATACTCCTCAATTACTTGCATCTTAATTACTGGTTACATTAAAATACAGATTACATGGAACACTTCATAATGCTTTTCTGTTTGCCAGTGCAAGATGCTGAGATCTAGATGCATTTATCTGGAAGTAGCACATTTTACTGTCTCTCTACACTGCATACCGTATTGCATAAAAATGCTAGGTGGTTAACTGTCCAGCTCTGAGTATTTGTTGAACTCATGAGAAAAAATGGATGTACTATTTGTACCTTCCTAGTGATGACCTATTTTCGCCTTGTGGTTTCACTAGAAGTAGCAGTGATGATATTTCTTTACCCTCGAGTTAACCACATCCAGAAGAGGATTAACGACATGTTCAGAAAATGCCGTCTTTTACAAATTAATTCTTTAAACCACAAGACCAACCTGCCGGGATAGGTTATTTCAAGTACCATTCCATGTGTTTTGGAACACCACTGGTTTGTTGAAGCACATTGTTGGAGAACAGCAGTGATAACTGTTGCCACAACGTTTCACAAAGAACCATCTAAGCGGAGAGTTTGTTGGATAATTAGCTGCAGCAGAAGGCTCAATGAGCGTGCTATAGTGAGTGAGACAGGCTGAGGTTGGAAACGTTTTAGGTATCGGTAATTGTAACAATTGCCAGATCTGGAGTAATGTGGAATTTTCTTCAGTTTAGTGGAAAGTATATGCATACCTCCCTGAGTCTCAATGGCTTTATGATGCACAGGGCTGGGAAAGGAATCTGGAAGATACTTTCCCGGCTTTCCTGAGCTAAAGCTTTCTGAAGGCATGCATATCCCAAAATCTCAGTGACTGGCCCGGACGAAATTTTTTCTTTTAAAAATAGAACTTGTTTTGACTCTCATCGGTAGCCTAGTAATAACAACAATTCGCTCATAATTGAAATACATGATTACGTGGACAAAGGATACTGGTATATAGGCAGGCACGGTTGTAGGGACATAATTTGGGGGTCGGGGAGCTATGTTTCCATTGACCCTGGTGAAACCGGATAAAGAGGTCCATGGCCAGGAATTCTGACATGGGGCAGCGGTACCGCAAAGGAAGGCACCAAAGAAGACTGGACTTTTTCGTAGCTATAGATGCCACCAGATAATGACAGTTTAGGGGATCCACAGCTCAAACCCTTCACAGGTCATACATAAAAGAAATCGGTGTTACGTATGAACGTGCGCGATGAGCCCGAATAATGCCCTTTCCTGGCCGCAATGTTCCTCTCCTTTTACAATACAGAGACTTGGAATTTTTGGAAAGTCTAACAAGTGAACGGAACAAGCCTTGGCTATGACCATGATGGTGCTTCTTCAGCTCCGCAAGCGTAGATGAAGAGATGAGTGCTTTTCGGACTGAAGGTGAGGGGACCATGCTGCCATGGGCGACCATAAGGCCCTGGGTTGAGTCAGCATGGTTCACTGATACTTTACTTTGTGCTAATAATATTCATAGGTAGCACACCGTCGGTTATGGTTGATTGTAATTGGCGCAGAAATTTTTGGGGTATATACTTCGTTCATTGCCCAAAGGAAAAACTTTAATGCAGGCTCAGCCAGGGGTGTTGACTGGATTTTCTGACATGGAGACCAAGCGCCCTAACTGGGGGCCAGCTACTTTAAGTCTTGACAGATGCAATGGGTTGCAGAACTCGAAATATAAGACTCGCGAAGCACGCCGAAAAATGTGGGTTATATTGAAAAAAATATCACAAGAAAAATTGGGAAAGTTTGGGTTTTAATTGAAGAATCTGCCGTACAAAAAATTTTGTTGGGAGACTGCATGGTCATCGTCGGGGATTACATTCTTTTATCTTACCCATTGAGGCTAACCAAAGAAACTTATTTTTTCTTTTACAAAAATATGTTTGCAACCATGGGAAGGCTGAAGAAAGTATCTTTCAAAAGATAGAGAAGAGAGGACAGAAGTTCGCAGTGATGCATTTTCGTGTTTCTCTAGAATCATGCCTCAGACATGAGGGAACAATATTTGTGGAAACGTTGAATAAATTCAAAATATTTGAAACAGCAGGCGTTGCCGCTAGATAGAACTGACGATGAAAGCATGCGTAGCGCGAGAAAATTATTAGAAAGAATTCTTATAAAACGTACTAATTACGGGCCTAGTTAAGCGCTATGTGGAATTTTTCCTGGGCATGTCTATGTCTTCACCACTACTTGTATAAAATTTTGCACAATTTTGGGGGGCTGAGAGAATTTAAGGGGAAAGCTTATCCTCCTTAGTACCCCCTCCTCGTAGAACCGCACCTGCATGTAGGCCTAGATCTGGAGACAAAGCATAAGCAACGACTCGTGAGACTTTTGTGAATTTCCACAGGTATTCTAGTTGCAGACAGTGGCGTTTGCAATATGGGGACAATCCCGAATCCAGGTTTTACTTTTTAATACCCCAAATCTAGGCACCTGTCACCTGTCCCAACCCCTCTAGGCGACACTTCTAGGCACAGAGGAACGAGGGCACATGTGAAAGTTACAAGACGTTCACAAGCTTCTGCCACTTCTCCATTACAGGTGGAAACGTGTTAAGACTGAATCACAAACAAGTATGGCTTTTTAATATAAGGAAATCCCACCTCTCCTGCTAAGTGCACATTGACTGCAATTTCCTCAAGAACCGTGCCCATTGGAACTGAATGAAATATCATTTCATATATCATTTCATGTGTTAGGCCTATTTTTGTTCCTTCTTAACAAGAGAATAGATGTTTGTTTAAACTATTTCCTCAGCACAAACAAAAGTGTTAATTTTATCATTTTAGTTCACGTTTTGTGTTTAGCCTAATATTTTTGGACAATTCGTTTCAATTATAATAAACGGTACATTTATTGAACTTGAACGATTTTTTCGTGCTTTTTGTGAGGTACACGTTGGTTTTTATTTTGCTTTCCTTTCGCCCAAAATTGTCACTTTCTTTGACATTTTTTTACGGTGTCAAAATACCCCTTTTTTCTGAGGTCACAGAAATGTCGGAAAAATTTTATGATCACAACGCTTTAAGCAAATAGGTGTAGGATTGACAAATTGCTTTTACATTTAACCAAAGACCTAACCCCTCCTAGATTTAACTGTGTTGGGGACATTTTTGCTTGTCAGGAAATAATGAAGTGTTTTCTTGAAAGTAATCACAAATGGAGGGTTGTGTGCCGGTACTCAATCTCGACTACTTTATTAGGGAAGCCACTGTCTATTGGAGAAATTCAGGATGTCGGGAAAAAAGATTTACCGTATTACATAATTGTGAGCCAAGAAATAGATCCTGGTCCGACGAGTAAGTCTGTTGCAATTACCTTATGTAACTCAACATGATAGCTTATCGAGATTGAGTTGCAGGTATACTTTCGTGGTCATTGCGTCTGCATGATCGCAGTTGTTAGCCTACAGGTTGAAACTGCTGGAAAGAAATTGTCGACGAGTTGGGTATAAGTTTATGAGTTATATAAAGGGAGGGAGATAGGACGGAGAACAGCAACTTCTGCCACCGTCATCTGATTTTGCAAACGATTCTTTATTGGCCAATTCATAAAAACTTGGTCGCGGAGTTGGGTCAATGGCAGGTGCCCACTGCAACATTACTAAAACTACGCCGTCAAAGTTTTTCGGTTCACTTCGCGCCCATTCATCTTGTACTCTTGTCCTATCATATCTTCCCATTGAACAAAGTTATTATTACTACTGCAATGCCGTAGAAACTCTAAGAACATCCATCCTCTCCATCATCAATCCCCCTGCATCTTGAATAAATCGACCGGTGCTTAGTAAGAATAATGCTGTTCAGTAATATAAGTATGTCAAACAGACTGCGATTTAAAAGTATATGTTTAGTGCGTATTCAATGTTTGAAGACAGTCAAATACTTTACTCTGGTGCCCTGCAAAATTTTGTAAAAGCTCCAGAGCTTCTCGGGACAATTAGGTCCCCTTGCAGGAAGGGACCTTGACTAACATGAGCCTAAGGCGGGCAACTGAACCCCTTGTGTAATATGCTCTAAAATGTTATTTTTTATCTTTCCGTCGCTCTGTGCAAAGGTTACCTTTAAACGCTAATTGAGAGTTTACCGTGATTGACGCATATATTTTGTCAGGAATATGCTTATTTCATTTTGTCGTCGGGGATACGACTAGCACCCTTACTCATCCATGCTTGAGTCTAAACCACAGCGATCAGTCTCATAAACATAACTTTGTCGCACATTTCGGTTACCTTGCCTGAAAATGCCGTCCAACCTCCAAAACCGGAACAGAGACCCTGAAGTAATCGTTCATTACCGGGGATGGGGTGGCCAGGGGGAACCGGTCCCTAATATATTCCCTTGAATGTTTTATATTTAAATTGCCTTAACACTGAACGACATCCTTATCTTGACAGTACCTCTTACTGCTTTTTAGCCATTTCAATTTAATTAACATATACATAATGATGCGTATGAACGTGAGCCTCCGACGGTTGCCCTCCTTCGATTAGAATTGTAATAATTGAGATAAATACTGTTTTTGTTTCATCATTCCATCGCTTGGAACTTAACCTCCTTTTTGAACTCTCAACCCATTTGATTACCGTACTTGTTATCTTAAAAGATAGGCAAAAAACTGTATGGTCTTCAGCGAGTCTAACTATTATTTAGAATTTCAGACAGAACTGTCCAAACAGTTCTTCAAATTTTAGTGACCACACCGTCCTAAAAATAGGTGGATTATTCAACGCAACGAATCTTCTATTAGAGCAGAGCAATTTGTAGTACTATGTATGTTCGACATCCAAAATTGGAAATAAATAAGCAGGGCAACAGCCACAATATCAAGAACAAGAATTACAAGGGAGTTGCTTCACAGACTTGCTTTGAAACGAGCGTAACACTTGGAATGTCCTCAACCACAAAGCATTTACTAAAATACTATTAGTCCTCAAAGAAACCAATGGAGTGTACGCTACAAATTAGTTCACTGTCAAACAAGTCACTTAGAAGCTACTGTGGAGTTGTGGTTGAAACCATGGTAATTACAGTCATTCAGTCTAGGAAAATGTCGTATTTTCTTAAACTTTGATCAATTTTATCCTAAAGATATTTTAGGTGGGTCTACAGATTCCGTTCAGCTTTATTATGTGATCATAATATTCAGCAGGATCTTAGAAGTAACACATTTGAGAGTTGGCATTTTACTGCAGTATAACTGAAACCACACTTGTGGTTACTTGTCACTTGTGGTAACTTGTGGTTTCAGTTTTACTGAGTGAGCAAGCATATCAGTTTACACAAGGTGTAAGATCTAGGTTTGTGGTTAGGGTCCTGGTTGGTTAGAAACAACTTTGTAGTTAGATTTTTGTGCATGTGAATGTGCGAAGTGAAAGCGTTGGCAATTTTAACCAGATCAATTCGTAATGGAATGAAAATAATTTTATTCTATGCTGATTCACTGGTTTAGTTAGAAGAAAACGATTTTTGAAGAAAATGTTGCTCAAAATTTCAGGGAGATTATTGGTTATGTTTACGTCCTAGTACACATCGACGCCATATAGCTAGGATGTGCCCCTCTGTGACCCTAAGAGCCATGCTTTGTGCTATCATTACTATCCACAATACGACACTATAAAAGCTTACATAACCACTTCTATCAGTCGTTCAGACAAACAACAGATTAGTAGTAACTACTTCACAGCTTTAAGCATCACCAGTTGGAGGGAGATATTTTAGCATACGTTTGGTTACTACCAGAAGATTACTTTTAAACATACCACGACGCCTCGTGCTATCTATTACAGAGAAATCATGCTGTTTACAGTATAATGGAAGAAGCGTTGATGTTTATCTGATATTTGACATAGTAGTGACAAGATCTCAGAGTCCATAACGCCGGTGCACAAATAAAAACGGAGTAAGCAAACAAATGCAATAGTACGGAACAGTAAGCTCTTATTGCGGAAAGGTCCAGTAATGATACTACCTCCACGCAACTGCAAGGGATTTTCTCTTGCTTACCTACCCTTCCGCAACGGCGGCTGAGCAGGAATTTGGTAACTTTTCTTGCTCTAGGGAGATGGCTTGCTTGTATTCCTGGCATAAAAAACCTGAATTTTAAAGAAAAGAAACAATCGCATGTTTAACGTGTAGGCTTAATTCTCCAATTATAGCCCCCGAAAAGTAATATAAGTGTAATTTAAAATGTTTTCTAAATATGAACAGGAATGTTCCAGGAAATACACTTATCATCCCAAATGCATTTAAGGTTTGAGAAAAACAGAAATCAGTTCATTGGTAATTGCACTTGGCTTGATATGAGAGGAGCAGATGTAAATTACACATTTGTTATAAAGCCACTATGATTGGTCTGTAATTGTGCAGATTAAATTCAGTGACATGCTCAGCAGCATAAAGTCGTGGGTAATTAAATTGCAGGTCTTTGTCTGTGACGAAGACAGTTATTTTTGAATTAGGGGATGGGGTAGCCTGGTTTCAGTTGAAGAATTTTCACTGCATGAGATACGTATTTTTCTGCATTTGAGACAATGAGAAACGTCACACAGAGTTGCTTAATAGCTATGTGAAGTTAACGATTAAAACATCAGCATGAGTTTTAAGAATAACATCCTATTAACATACCTTCTTGTTACAGGTATTTACGCAACAATGTGATAAATAAAATAGAAGATAGCACTTTCCGTAGTTATCCTCATCTAAGCTACCTGTAAGTAAAACACATAAGCTACTATACGGTGTATTATCTTTGTAATTCCTTTGTGACATATCTGCTAATATGTCGATGATTCATTTGGTACACGTGATGATACTCTTTAAGAATACTTACTGGGGTGAGACTAAGACAGTAAATGGTGTGACCTAAACGCACGTTTGAATACCCACGTACGGTAGATTACGTTGCACAGACAGTACCCTACTTAGCAGTAGAATGAATTCGAAAGACTCATTCGCTTCCCGCCTCCCAATTATTTTAGCAAACGTTGAATATTAAGTCATAGTTTGAATAAATTTTCAAATTTCCGAACAAGCTGGAACAAACCCCTCCCCCTTTGGTTTTGTTTACAAGTAAGCATTGGACATGAATATAATAACTAGGCAAACCTGTGCAGTGCTTAAATATTTTAATGAGTTTGTCTTTTGTTGTGAAAGTTTGCTTTCATGTTAAAACATGATAGTTTTAAGTATCACAACAAAGATAGCTGATTTCAGGTCACTTTACAGAACTATGAAGTAAATTATACAGTGGAAAGGGAGTTGTAAAGTTTAACACCAGACCTGGTCAAACAGTTTTTTTTCTGTTTACTATATAGCCACCCACTGAGCGTAAGGTGTGTGAAGACATTACGCTCAGTGGGTGACTATATAGTATACAGAAAAGAAAAGACAAATTTATACCTCTGAAATTTAGTTACCTCTACGATTAAGGAAAACGAGTGCGCCCGGCTACGCAGGCACAAGTGTGGTATCACTTTTTTGTATTGTATTCCACTATATAAACAGTAAGGTGTGAGGGCCTCCCTGTTCTAAACCTGGACCTGGCGACTCGATCGAAGATGAAGCTTAATCAGCGTCAAGTTGTCATCCTATAAAGAACATTAAGCTAAGATACACGGTTCATACTCACCAATTTCATCATGTTTGTCCACTCTTTCAGCAAATGAAATATCGGCAGTTTTTTCTCTACAAAAATATGTAAGGGATTATTTAGATGATTAACAGGTTAAAACTTATCAAAATTGAAAATGTACATTTTATTCTTTATCATACATAGCGCCCTTCATATGCTAGATTACAGGGTCAAGGAGGCACTTGCCCCGCTCTTTTTCACAACTTGAAATATAAAAATAATCTAAAAATGAGCAAAGGCCATACCAAAGAAACTAATAGAGAATTTCCAATCAATATTTATGATCAAATTTTGCATGTTATATGAAGGAAAACATGTTATCCAATTACTATAAAAAAACGCTGAGGAAGATTTTTCTTGGGGCGTCTCGTGCGTACCCCTAGTGGAAACAGAGAAAGCTAGCACCATAAAATTTTCTTCGAACAAGGGGGTCCCTATAGAAACACCATATTGAAACTTGAACCTCTAAAGTAAGAGTCACTGGGAGTTCTATTGTACGTTTTTAATGCACCATGGTCCTTGTAAACAAAATCCCTAACCCTACCTGTGTAAGGGAAATCGCAAATCTCAGTAAATCTTTTAGTTTTTTTTTTTTTTTTTTTTTTTTGCTTGCGTCGCATGAG